>VXBI01007285.1:892176-945261 GCA_013397375.1 Toxostoma redivivum
ACATGAGAAAAAAAAACATGGAGAACAATTAAAAAAAAAAAAAAAAAAAAAAAAAAAAAAAATCACGCTAGGAGCCCCGAGGAGTGATACAGACTGAAGACAACGGAGCTTCTGAATGTTAACACAACAGACTCCCAAACAGCTTAGGATCCCTCACTTTAGGGGTACTTAAATTTTCACTGTTAAGGGAAGTATTTTTGCAACCTGTGGACTCCTCAGCCTATATAACTCTCCTCAAAGTGGGCATCACTACTGACAGTTTACCCAGTGGTGTAAAGACAATCCTTGGATGATGACTCCCTAGAATGATTTGATGTCACACCAAAGGAAGTCAGCACTGCAGCTGGAACTCATCTGGATTGGAAATTATACATATGGAGAGAAAGCTTTCTGTCCTCATCTCCACTATTCATGGGTTTTTGATCAAGAACATGTCCACTAAGATGTTGGTCCTCTAAGATGTCTAAACCAGTGCCCCCTCTCCAGTCCCAGAACAAGTCTGTGCGTTGGTGACCTGCCTCTCCAGTGGAGCATTTTCAACTTATTTTTACCTCTATAGTACCTTGGAAAAGTGCAGCTGTTGGTCTTGGTGAGGATGGTTAGTATAATATACAGCAGGCAGAATTCATGACACTTGCATCTCCAAGCTACAAACCAAAGGAAAACAAGACTTTCCAAGCACCAGACCTCTCCTCATCTTGATCTCTTTTTTTGCCTGAAATATGCTCCCCCACAACTTCCTTTGTTCACACAGCCTCCCTTCTTCCTCGAAGACATCCTGGGGACTGCTTTGTAGCCGATTAAAGAGGAATCACATGGAAACAAGCCATAAAACATTGAACACCTCAGCTTGGACGTACCAATGCACCACAAGAGCTGTTTTCTCTCCCTGATCTGAGGATCTGAGCTGGTTGCTGGAGGACAGGACAGCACTGCTCACTGTTTTTGCCTGTGTTTCACTTCAGCCACGACCTCAAGCACTGCTGCCTTTTCCTGCTGTTTGGTGGCTTCTTGATTAAGGAGTTGTTCAACCCATGTTCAACCCCTGAAGTTTCACTTGTGCTTTATACTTCACACTCTCAGGGCACAGGCTGACTTTCTCTGCCTTTGGTCCCCAAGTACTGCAGAAGAAAAAAATGTGTTTTCAAATATTGTTAGCATGAGCAATACTCTGTGAAACACACCATAAGTAATCACCAGTATTAGCCAAAGATAAGCCTAAAGTGCCAACTATGAAACTGAAATAAGCTGAGGTCCAAGTGCTTTTAGGTGTCTGATTAGAATTCGGGTTTTTTTAGAAAACTTTAAAGAACTACTAAAAATCTCATTTTAGGCATCAGAAGCACAGGGTATGCCTGCTCACAGCTCCAGGGTTTCAGAGATGATGTTTGTGCAGATGATCGTCTTCTACATAATATGATAAAATTAATGTTTTTTTCACCCACAGGTAGAAAAAATAAATTTAAAAATAAATATATTTTCTTGTTATTTAAAAGTAATACATATAAGTACTCATCATAAAATGAGGCCTATAAGCAGTTGAAAACTTTAAGAATATCCTTCCCGTGTATAAATGGTTGGATTAAAGTAATTAAAATAAATTTTATTAATTTTGTAAATAATTTGCAGTATTTTTTTTTCTCTCATTCAGAACACAGTTCATTTTGACACACTAATTAATTCCTTACAAGATGCAAGGGTGTTATAAAGCCATTAGAATTTTTTAGTAACAAATAAAAAAAAGGAATTAAAATTCAATGTGTATAAATTTAATGTAATACATTGAGAGTCCTCTTTGCATATAGCCTGTATTTTTTGATTTACTGTGACTAGAGCATCAGATCATAAATTTTATATTTTCATTATGGTTTTCTTTCAAGATTATTATGGTTTCTTTTGCTAATTCCTTGCTTTCAGGGCATCTTCAGTAAAACTGGGTGGGGAAAACAAAGGAATAAGCCTTATCAGTTATTTAAGCTGATATCTTGCACTACCACTGAAGAGATATTTTGATGATACGGTTTTCATTACTAAAATGCTATAGCATAATAAATTAATTCTATGTTGTGCACTTATCTATTAGACACATTACTACAGAAAAATAAAAATGTTAATTATTCATTATCATCTCTCTGATTATTTGTTGTGGCTGATAATTACATTGAATGTATTTTATATCAGTAATAACCTTCTGTCTACATTTACAACATATCATATCTGGGGGGCTTGTCAAGCTTTTTCCCAAAGCCTTTTCTTTATTAAGACACAGACCTCATGAGTACATAACCTTTATGTTGAAGGCTGATTTTCCTCTTTCATATAAAGAACAAATATTATAGATTAATTAATCCAATGTGATTATAATTTAATCACCCTTCTTCTGCAGTCACAAGGGGCTTGGTTATTATTCAGTGGCTCATTCATATTGTTATGGAGAATAAATGCAGTCATAAAAATATTTGTGTGTCACTTAATTCATACAAATAAGCTGGACTCAAAATCAGCAAACAAAACCCACCAATTTTCTTTCATCTAAACCACAGAAGCTTTGTGGTTTCACAGGCTCTTAGTTTCTACCTCTTAGCCATTTGCATCTATTCAGTGTCTTGCTGTAGAGCCTCCATTTCCAAGTGGAAACACACTGTTCCCTTTCCAAACAATAATTAACTTCATTTTTTAAGAGGCTGATTCAAAATTGAAGTGTGGATCCTGTGCACACCTGACCAAATGCTGCTTGCCCCAGCCCATTTTTAAAGCAATGACTTATGCATTCCACTCATGTCTGGCCTATTCCACTTGATTTTATTGTCAGAGAAATGATTACTTATTAATCTAACTTTTCTAACATTTGCTCTTATGCCATTTCCTTAAAGTGTAGCCTGGATCATATTCCTATCACCTTGGAAATCCTCTTGGATTATTTCTATATCAAATTCTATGAGCTCTTTGAAGGCTGAATCCTCTCAACATTTATTTTAGAAGGACAGGGAAAAAAAAGAAGAAATTTCTTTTCATGAGACCTTTGAACAAAGTGCAATTTGAAAATGTGAATGAAATTACTGTTTAATAAAAAATGAATATTTGAGCTACTTGACCTTGGGACAATGTTGTTTCATTAAATTAATCAATTTTAAGCTTTTACTGGACTTCAAGAAACTAAGGTAATAATTCGCAAATGCATTAGATGGAAGCAAATTAGCAACACAAATCTTTCTCTTCTGTTGCATCTAAGAAGTCAAGAAAGAATCAAGTTCTAAATAAATATGACCAGTTGAAATGAACTGATTGATAAAAATGCAGTCATATCAGAATGGAGCTTAAATCCAGGAGAAGCACACAAACTAAATTAATTGTATGAATATGACATGGAGAAAGGATCTGTGCAACAAAATAGGCAGTAGCCTTATGGCTGGTTAATGATCAGAATCAGGTATTTTTAAAGGAAACAGCAAATTTCCATTAGGCCAAGTTCCAGTGTACGTTTCAAATCTACCCTTCCATATTTTCAAAACTCTACTTGCATTACCACGATTTTATCTTGCACTACTATGAAAATCCAGGAGACTCTTCAAATGTGAGAAAAGTGTATTTTTTGAATGTGATTATACTAATTTCTTCACAAAAAGCTCTTGTAGGAAAGCCTAGGTATGGTTGGGGTTGTTGAGTTCAGCAACCCAACAGGGGTGTGGCTGTTGCAGCTCCATGCTCAGGCTTGTTCTTCCCCGAATTATCTTGATCCTGGATTTTTTCTTTTTCTAACAAATTTTTAACACTGTGAAAAGAACTTACAAGCATAAAAAAACCAGAAAAAAATTCCATATGGTGGAGCTCTCTTGGTACAAATTGATTTTTCCTCCGGTTTTCTTCTGTGCCAGTGGGTTACAAGTGTGAGCTCTCAAGGAGCTGGGATATGATCTGATCATTTAACATGTAAAGAATATTGAAACTGGAGAATCTGGCCTGGGACTTTCCAAACCCTTCATTACCTCAATATAAAAATTACATGGGTGGTCCTCCTTCTTCTGCTCTATCCCAAGCCCTGGAATCAGCCAAGAATCATTTCTCCTGCTGCATCTGAGGTTTTAGACACATTAACAGCTTAGATGAGAAGTTTTCGCACAACCAGTTACACAGGTATCCTAAATACCAAACAATAGCTTCAAATAAACTCAGCTGATCTCAGATCATGTATGATATGCAAAAGTTACGTTTACAAGAACTTTCCAGACATGATCAGAAGTGAGTTATAAACCTAAACCTAGATGGGCTAGAAGCCAAGTTGGAAAGATCAGAAGACAGAATCAATGGAAAGGTAAGATTACTGTGTTTAAGTGTTGTATAGACAAGACTCTCATTACCTGGGTTTACTGCTGGAGACAGTGGCTCACATCTACTGTGAAATGTAGATGACACCTTTATGGTGTTTTGCAACAGATTTTGGAATGCTGTCTTAAACTCTTACTTCAATTGGTGCACAGAGAATTGCAAGAAGCACCATCTCTGTCCTGTCCTTTTACACATCTTTTAGTGCTTGTTTTTAACACATCTTTTTAACGTGATCAATAGTCTCCATTTGAGACCTACACATCCCAAACCTGCTCCAATTTCTCATTATGTTCACCAGCTACTTTTAAACAGATTGTAAAGGACAAGCCTGGGATTGGGTATCAACTCCAAACCAAACCTGAAATCTCAACAGGTTTGGGAATTCAGCAGCTCAACCCAACCTATACTCTTTGTTCTGTTATTATTCTTTGCACACTGGATACCTGGCACACTGGGCAGAAAACATGGCTATTTGTGTAACACTAACAGTACAACAGCCATAATTTCATATTGCACCTGTAATTGTCCTACACAACCTGCAAACCAAATAAGATTTCTTCACCTCAGAGACTTCTTGTACTAGACATGGCAATCTGGTTGTAGACGAGTCAATTATCTTTCAATCTCTTTTCCTTAATGTCTGATCTGTAATGTGAGTGCACAATTTCTATACCAAAAATCAGACAAATCCAGAGTCTCAGACTCCAGTGCATAATTCTAAGTGCCGTGCAGGTTACTTTCATTAAATATTCCCTCTCAAATGGGAATGCATAAGATGATTGCAAACCATTTTGGTCCAGGTTCCAGGAGAAAAGGGTCTAGCTGTGAAACTGAGAGCTGTGAACATGCAAGCCAAGCAAAGTAGCTTGTGTATGGGAAAATTAAAACCACATCTGACACAAATACAACATAATTTTATCATCATCCTTCATTCCTCTCTCTTTCCTCCTGTTTCTCAGCCACAGCCAGTAACACAGCCATGCTCAGGATGCACACTCTATAGTCTTTAGCTTAGATTTGTTTGCCTTCAATGAAGCTACATCAGGTGCTATGGTGGCATGCCCTAAATCAGTAATTGTGCAAAGAATGAAAATATTGTTTACAGACAGTGAGAACAGTTTTTTACTCTAATTCACGCCACAGCAGTATGTGAGAGCAGTCCATAGGATCCCAGTGCTCTGAGAGGGCACCACAGTGGAGGAATTTAGATTCAGATGTTTTATTTTTCACTATCATTAGCATCATAGCCTGCTGGCCCAGCCCAGTCCCATTTTATGTCTGCAGCCTGACAAGATCACAGCTTGGGATGACATGGCTGTAAGGAAAGTTGTGTTGCTTGTCAAGCATAGTTTCTTTTAAACTATCAGCCTGAGAAATGTTTGCTGGTGAACATGTTTACACAGCTCTTCCCCTTTCAACATAAAAGTTATTGTGATGGTACTAAAAACAGTGGTAAAAGTGAGGTCCCCATGAAGACAAGTGGTGGCCATAATAAGTGTTTTGCAGCTACAGAGCCTTTCATCTAAGGATTTCAAATTCCTTTCAAAGATTGATTAATTAAGGCTCACTGTGAGAGTTCTGTGAATCATCAAACCACAAGCATTTCACACCTCACTGACTTGCAACTCAGAGAAGCTCTTGATGAACATGAGCTAAGTTCCATGAGACTTGAGGGAACCTAGATCAACTCCAGTGGGTTGGCGCTGAAGTCATTTTTCAGATGTGTAAATTTAAAGGGAAGCCAGGTGAGCAATCCAGAGTGCTTCGTTAAGAAGCACAGTGAGTGAACCTTGGGAAAAGCCTCCTCCTAGATACTGAAACTGCTGCAGTCTGGAAGCTGGGAAGGTGCTAGCAAAATCAGTAGTTGTGTCCCATGGAGAATGGAGAAGAGACCTTTAATGCTATTTTAAAAGCTTGGTGTCATTTAACTTGTACTTATTTACCTCAATGCAAAGTTGAATGCCACTTCCTCTTCTTTTTGCAGCACTTGTAGCCATTGTCCTTGAGCCAAAGCAATGTCAGACCAAGGAGGGCATTAATAATGGGCCAGTCCCTCTCCTGCATGTTGGATGACTTGCACAGCACCTGAGGCCTCCTAGTAGCCCTCCCATCAGCCCATTCCTTCCCACTGGCACCATTGCATCACCTCTCTGGCTGTGCACCTCTCTGGAAGCTATTCATTTCATTCTCAAGAACATTTACAGTACTATAACTACAGACATTTAAAATCCTGATTAGTATTTTCTCTGTCTTAAGTGCTGTTATAAAATATTCCCTGGTCATGCACAGCTTATAAAGAATGTTTTATACACAAGAATGTAGGCGCCTATTTTTTTAGTTAAAAGTAATGATTTGGTTAGTCATATTTTACAGCTGCTAATTACTCTACAAATGCCATAACCTGTCTGAACTGTAACTGCTCAGTAAAAGGTTTTGTTTTGTTTAAGAGATGCTAAGTAATGCAGTGTAATACAACATATGTCAGGCCAATACATTATAAAATTTAAATGTTATGTATATACACACATATACACACTTTGTTCTTTCTGTTATTCTTGGCTGAGGAGATCAATTCCATTTGAAAGTAAACCATTTCTTGATTTTCTCCAAACTATGAGCTTTCTCTGTGGTTTATTTGGATGTAAATTGAGCAGAACTGTGGAAATTGTGGTGTGAGAAGACCATTGGGCCTGCTGTTGATTTTAATGACAATGCAGTGACCTGTTGGAATACCAAAAGAATGGGAACTACATGAAATCTGTGTGACTCCTTTGATTGAGACCTTTCCTGGCATATATCTGGCACAGTCATATTGAATACACACACTGGAAATATATTTAGCTTCCCATTATTTACTGCAGAGTTGCAGAGAAATGCAAACCCTTATCTTTTCAACCATTGCTTCATCTTCCTTTCATTTACAAAAGGCTGACGTTGGTAGCACAGAGCAGATCACAGCTTGGGCACTCTGACTTCTGTGGAAGCAGCTCTGTCCCAGATGAGTTCAGCCTACCTGGCCTCAAGTTAACTTTGTGCTATCCTCCCCAAGCCCAGGAGCAAGGCTCTATCCCTGCATCCTTGGTCCCTTGGTCCCTTCCCCATCAGCAGCCCAGACCAAGTTCAGCAGATGGCCACAGCCAGCTGGATGAATCAGCCCCTGGGATTCTTTCTTATTCTCTTCTGGTTTCTTTAGTCTTACTTTCAATGTCCCCTTTGGAGAACCCTTCAGATCTTTTTTCCCAGACCCTTTCTTGGTTGTCTTCTCCTGCAGGCAACTCCAGCAACTAAACAAGAATTGTAGCTTCAGCAGCAGTTCAGCAGCTGAACAGAGGAATTAGGTTCAATTACCATGAGTGAATTGAAGCAGTGTGTCTTTGTGGACAGAGAACTGCACTAAAGGGTCAGTGTTTCACCCCTATCCACCACTGATCTCACTGGCCAACTTCAGGCATATCACCTCACCCTCCAGTGGTTCAGCTTCCCTCCATTAAAACAGGAATTGCATCAACTCCTTGTATAATTCACTAAGAATGATGATGAAAAGGTCTAGATATTATTAATTATAGCAGGAACCCAAGAGGTAGGGAACGTTTACTTTCATAAAAAGCTTTAGCAAATAATTCATTACAGATACAGCTGTGAGCTCACCTATATTATTCCAGAATCCAGAAAAAACCTTGTTTTTAAGTCATTTTCATTCAGGAGAGATGAGCAAGCAGAGATAATAATGAAACATACCAAAGTCATAAATTACTCTGTGAGTCTCATATAAGCTGTTTTCAAGACATTAAGAAGTACAAAAGAAATAGTATAAGAAAGTTGTAGTAACAGCACAAAGAAGAAAAAAACACCAAATACCTCACCAGTTCAACACTCTAAATACATTCCCCTTTTTTCTTATGCATTTCCTTCACTTGAAGGCTCTCCAGAATATATGGCAGTAGCCCAAGTCACACAAAGCTTGTGAATATTCTGAATGAAGACTTTTCAAAATCACATGAAGGACTCGGAAAGGAAGTCTCAGCTCTCTATAGAAGAGTAGTAAAAATTCAAATTTTTTCATATAGGACCAGAAGCCCAAATTAGCATTCATGCCAAAAACTATCATCAAAGATTACAGTGTGATGTGGAGTTGTTCTTTTCCTTAGAAAGCAGACCACAGCTAAGTTACATGCTGTCAGACAGTTTTAAGAAGAGGCATTTTAGGTGATTTAGGTGATTTTAGGGGAGGAAGGAAGAGTTCAGGCTTTCAACAAAGCTGCAGTGGCTTCCGCTCTGGCTAGGTGGATCAGAACTATCTTGTCAGGATTTCCAAGGCCCTTCTCCGGGAGGGAATTTTGATTTAAAAAAAAAATTAAAGATACCTGTGTTGCTTGCCTAGAAGAGACATCAAAGAGCAAAATATCCTATTTTCACCAACATGCACACAGACAGTGACCACCACCATAACCAGTGCTGACTCAGACAAGCAGGGTCTGGCAGAATTGCCTTTATGTGTAGAAGAAAGGTCCAAGAACCACCCTGCCAGTGCTGCAGCCTAGACACGTGCACAGTGAAATGCAATGCCACTCTTCTGTCCTGTACACCAGATTAGCCAGCTCTCAGTAGCTGAGTTTATTGTCTTTGACTCCAGGAGAGAGTGGAGTCAGTTGTTTCAGCCCCTCTTGCTCAGCTCCATCTGATCTCTGCCTGTAGGATTCCTCACTAAAGGCTGGTGCAGAAGAAAGGTGGATGAGCTCTTACAGAGCAAGTACCTCTGCTGTGTGGAAAGACAACCCCCTGCTTTCACCAGACACACCAGATTCTTTGCTGGTTCAGCACCTATGGATCTCATGGAGGCATGCCAAGGGCTGGTTTGCTCTTGCTCAATTTCATCAAATTCTGCTTTGTGGGGAGGAATGTTGCCCATGCTGCTGAGAACTACTTGGGTCTTCAGGATCTGTGGGAGATTATTTCAAAGGGTAGTTTGCTCTGTTTTTAAGATGTTCAGCTGTAACAAAACATTGTTAGTGTCCGTGGTGGATGGAAAACCTGCAAAGCAAAAGAATTTTCTCCTGCCCACCTTCTTTCCCAAATTTGAACAAAAATCAGAAATCAAATTTCCTTTGTTTATAATTTTCTCCTTTGTCCTGTTTCTTGTTTACATACAGTGACACAGTTCCTATTGCCTTTAACAGGAATTTTATCTCCAAACAAACTGGAGGAAAAGGTCCAATATTATGTCTCTTAAGACAGCAGGCCATTCTGGGAACCATAAACTCCCAAAGGCAGCTCTGCCCAGTTAACTCAGTAATTTTCCAAGGAGGTTGCAAATAATCTTTGCCCCATGAATTCAGACAATTTTTGAACTCCAGCTATCATCCACTTATCCCCAGCAGACACCAGAAAAGTTGGTATTTAGTTGGAATTACATCTTGACATTATTCAGAGGTTTTAAAATGTCAGAATTGTTTTTGACAAAATCTCCTCCAGTTTAGGTAGCAGGTTCCTCAAAATTGTCAAGAAGCAGTTGCACTTGAATCCTTTGCAGTGCTGTCAGCAATATTAGCAAACACTGAGGAAACAGGATATTTTGCATTATTAAGGCAGAAGACAAAGAGATTGTTGATCATAGTAAGAAAATCATGCATGTATAAATGATTACTTTGTCTATATTTCCTCTCAGGCAATAGCTGATGTGGAGACAATCAGATATTTGCAAGATACAAGGCAGATATCCAATTTAATTAAAATAAATATTCCACAAAATATATCAAAATCCAAGCAACGTCCCCATACAGCCAGATAACTGTATTCCTTTGTTACTAAGGTCCCTTGATTTAGGGTCTCAGAAGAGGGAATTAGCTTCTTATCATAGGATAAATTTTCCTTACTTACTGCTATCAAATATGAGACATAAAAACAGAAACTCTCTTAGGTGACAGAACTCAGAATTTTTGAAATGAGGTATTTTGGATGTTTGCTGAAAACAAACCTTATTTAAAATAATTGATGGACAGTGGTTGTAATGATTGAAAGAAGGCTTTTCCAACACTTTTTCTGGATACCATTATCCCCAGGTTTCAGCCCTTGGAGCTGTCATGCAGACAGGCTCCCACCTGGTCCCTCCACATCCCAGGCTGAGAGCATTGCACTGAAGTTACTTATATAGGTAAGAAGTTATTTAAATAAATAAATTATAAGGAGACACCCTTTACAACTATGATAGGGACAGAAGTATTGTGGCAGAAAACAGTGAAAACTTTGCACCATTAAATACTGCCATGAATGAATATTTCATCAGCCTAGATGCATTTTTAAAAGAGAAAAACACAGAAAAAGCAATTCTGTGGGGTCAAATCCATGGCTGGTGTAAGTCAAGATATTCCCTGGACTGCAAATAGAGTTTACACACAATTTACACCAGATGGGAGCCTGACTTTACAAAGCAGTGGCTGGAGGGTGAACGATATTCTTGAAAGTTGCAAAGCCTTGGATTATGAAATCTCTCTCAATATATTTCCATTGCTTCTCCTTCCAGTATAATTTGCTCACAGCGGTCTGAATGCAGAAGAAACATCTATTTCATTATCTCAAATAGTTCAAAAATGCTTTTTAAAAATTCCATTATTTGCACAGTGTAAGGACACCAATGTACCCTAACAACTGTTTGACCTGAATATATTAAAAATGTTGTAATGTTTTGCTACATATCCCAAGGTAAAAAAAAAAAAAAAAAAAATCAGGGTACGGCTTATTAGTTTTCTCTTCGCTGCTTCTTATAAAGGTTTATTTGACAGGGCATAAGATAGTGGTAAAATCCTAAGGTAAAGGTTAAACTCTGTTTTATTATGTTTACAGGATTTAAAGGGTAAATCAGGAAGTGCTTATTTAACATCAAGTGAAAGTGGTGGATTAGTAACCAGACCGAGACTTAAAAGCATCCTTAATCCTTAAGATCTCTGAGGGTGAAAGGTCACTCTTTAACACCAGGTTGTGTAAAGAATGAAGCAGACAGAAGCTTCTGTTTCATCATTGCCCAGTTAATCCACTGAGGAAATGAGCAGCATTGGTTTTTTGCTAGGTAAACTCCTCCTAAAACCAAGGAAACAGAGGAAAGCCTGAACAGGAAATAATTAAAGAAGGTTTATTTCATGAATACAGTAGAGCAGCGTAGAAGATATTTTAAACTGTTTAAAAATTCCACTTCTGTGACTATTAATTGTCTGCCTTGATTACATTTTCAGTGCTCCTTATTTTCATCATCCTTTTAATGATTAAATTAATGCTCAGTATTTTATGTGGAGAGAGAAGCAGAACAAGACAAACATTTTCAGAGGAACAATGGGTCACTTCAACAGTTTATGTTTTATATTTTTTGGTATCTTATGGATTAGAGTGCACAAATGGGGCTCATAAATACCCTATCTCTTCTAAACTTATGAGTTCTGAAAAAATAATTAAATGAAGTTCTTTTATTGTGTTACCACAGTGATGTGTGTCAAAGAAATAGGTGCAGGGAAATATAGTTTGTAACATTTCTCCTGTTTAATCTCTACTAAGAGGTAGGAGGCAAGTGTTCACTAGTTATTTCAGCTGAGATTAAAATGGGGTTTGAAGTTCCCAGTAGCTGGAATGAAACATAACTCAAAGCTTTTCTCTACAAATGCAATATAAAGTATAGGATGTTAGAGAAAATGTTTAGAGCTCAATAGTTAGTAAATATACCCACTTCTTGTACAGACAAGTCTTAACTTTTTTTTTCCTTTTGAACAATCAATATGAAAAGACAAAGCTCTCACATATTTCAGCTACTAGGGAAAGAGTATTTTCAATACTAGCAGCCTTTCAATATTTATATTGAGCTTGCCTTTATTAAATCACTGGTGAAAAATAAGAGGATTCACCCAAGATGTAGTTTCATCATATAAAACAGCATAGACATTTATCTTATAAAATTGCAGAAGTGTAGCTCCATGTAGACTGATGGAACTGAGCTGCATTTGGCATTAGGATCTCATTTTCTTGCCTAAGGTGTTTATGACGCATACGCTTGCTAATAGCTTATGCAGTTCATTTTTTACAGAATCTGTGGTTTAAGCATAATGCTTACTACTCCTGAAATATCACTTTTCTTTTTTAAAAATTGCAGAGTGTTTAATATGAATTATGAAGAGCGCTTAGTTGCACATATGTGAGACCTGCCTCAAATTTTTCACAGTATTCATCCCTACCTTTGCACTCCCATTTTATCAAAACATTTTTGTAATTAAGCAAAAAATTTAAAAAAAAATCACATTTAGTAAACTAAAATGAATGTTTGGGCTCTTTGGAGCTACTTTCCAACAGATATGCATACTTGGAGCAGCAGCACTGAGCTGAAATAGCCCTTCTTTAATCAGAGGGATCAAATGTAGATGAAAACATTCTTTAATGCAAATAAAAGGGTTGAAAAGCTCATATATGATTTATTCCATCTCCCTGGATGTTTTTAGTATGATTTCCTAAACAAGTGATATTTATGTGTTTGAATCACCTACCTGTCCTTACCGCTTCTTGTAGTTTTCAACCCAATGACCACTTCTAAATGTATTTGACAAACTCACAGTAATCCCAAACTTCCTAATCAAGTTCCTAGAATTTTGTTAGAGGATATTACTTCATAGAGGGCAGAGATACTAAATTACTCAACTCATGGAAAAACTGAATCAAGTGCTTTTGAGAGTTCACAGAGAGGAGAAACCTCTGAAATGTCTGAGTTGTGAGGAAAAATTCAAACCGGAGCTGGCAGACACAGCAAAGCGGGGTTCGTTAGTTGTGGATCTCATAAAAGTGTCTGTTTTGTTTACTGAGATCCACGACTTCCCAGCCCATTAACACACAAACACATTCAGCAGCACTAGTGCTCAGCACAGAGCTGCAAACCCAGCTGAAACACCCTGACCACAGACATCACGAAGCATAAACTGTTTCTGGGTGAATGTTCATTTTCCAGGTGAGGGATGACTGATAGTTTCAAAGATTCTGTTCCAAAGTGGTATTAGAAAGAAACTATTTATATACTGTGAGGTACTGAATTAAANTGGAGAGAAGTAAAATAATTTTAGAGCAGGTTATTTTTTTTTTTAATTTTATTTATTTATTTATTTATTTCCAGAATTAGCACCACTTAGCATATATGTGCTACCTGACATCCTGAAAAGCCTTTGCAAATGCTTATAATAAATTCTAGTACTTCTGAGGACTGAAGTCTCCAAACCACTGCTATTGTAAAACTTAGTAAAGGAGGAGTAGACTAACAAAAAAGGCTTAAAGCACCAACTTCCATTGCCTGAATTCTCACACAGATCACAGGGCAATAATGCCTCTCCATTACAGAGTTTAAATCACAAAACCAGACTCTTGCCTGATCCTCCCTACATTCACAATAAGAATGGGAAATGAAACATATTTTCAGAAATATTTTGTTTGTAGTCAGTCAGGCAAAAAGCTTGAATCCTTTTGACCTGATTCATCTTTGTTAAATTAAATAAAAAAATAAATTCAAGCTGCACAATGAATTACATCAGAACCCAGAAGACAAGGAAGGAAGTAATTCTGTACAGTCTCTCTGCTTTAACTACGTGAGAATAGAGAAAATCCCAGCACTATCTCCATACTAGAAGCAGGCATGTAAAATATTACTTGTCTTGTGTTTATAAATATTCCAAAAACAAATTGTAAGAAAAATGCTTTACAAACATTCATCAAAGGAACTAGGTTTTGGCTGTATCTTCCTTGTTTTTCTTTAGTTTACCCTAATACTAACCCAAGAATATAATGGCATTTGTTGGTAGTATAATATAGCAAAATCAGCCCACATCATGTTTCCCAAATATCAGACTTCCAGACAGGTATAATAACAAAGTGAATTTTAGTGTCAATTCATCCTTACCATTGTTCATGGTTTATATGTGTCAGAAGAAAATCAGTTTAAATTTGCAATAAAAATAATTTTATATGTTTTTCTACTAATAAATAAGTTGTCATTCATAAGTAATGGTTCAGAACATAATCAAAGCATATACTGGGAAATTATTCCGTTATTTTTATATGATTTGTAGCATTGTTTATGCAATTCAAACAATAGGTCATCAATGTGTTTTATAAGTTAATGGTCAACATGAATCAAGAAACAAATATACTGTTTTAATTTACTTTAATTAATAATGGAGAAATTCACAAAGACCACACCCAAAGACATTTCTGCATAGAAATCCAAAACTAATGGTTTAGAAACAAAATCAGTAGAACTTTGAGATCTTGAAAGACAGCAAATATATAAAAAAAATTAGAGATGAGATAAGAGTTATTCACTTAACGATCCTTATATCAATATATTTTCTGAGTTCTGCTCTACGATTTATACAAGCAAGAGGTAATTTAGGGAATCAAGAACTGAAGGGATGAGAATATATTTCTCATACCAAATAAATTGTTAAAAGACATAAATGCAGTCCCCAGAAAAGATGTTCTTGTTATACTTCAAAGAAACCCAAACAAAATTAAAAATAATTGGAAGCCAAATACAAATGACCAGCATCTGGGTTATCTGTAATAACTAACCAAGAAAAATGTGCTGCCTCTCATCCTGTGTTTTTGAACATGCAAAGTGAGAAACAAAACCATAGTATTACAACAGAATTAATTTATCCCCAAGTACTTTTTCCAAATGTAATGACTGCTCAAAGCAATGCACCCTGCAACCACAGATGCAGACAAGCACCTACTGCGCCCACTGGTACATTTTCAAGCACCCAAATTCCAGCCAGAGTGAGGGTCACCCAACAGCCATCCATGCCAACCCCCCACTTCTGCCTCCAAACCCACATGGAGCCCCATTAAAATTTATGGAGCTCCATATGGGTGTACATGTCTGCCCAGGTAAATCACTGGTGAGCTTAGGACTGTAATTATCATTATTAGGAGTGTCTAGTACATTTTATATGTTAGCAAAATCCACCAAGTCTGCTGACAACAAAGGGAGGGCTTTGCAGTGCCATATGTGGTTTGTCTGAAGGGCTCTTCAGAGTCTGCTCCTTCATTTCTGCTGCAGTCAACACTCCCCCTGAATTTGCCAGTGTCTCTGAAGCTCAGGTATCACTGATATAACACTAGATGCAAATAATGAAAACTGATCTTTTCTTCATAATTGCTTCCAGTCAAATAGGACTGGAAGGATAAAAAATAATAATTTGCTAATACAGGAAAATAGTTAGAGGGAAAAAACCCACCCTGTTATTAATTTGAATAGAATTACTGGGAAAAAATAAATCTTTATGTCCTTTATAAAAATAAAAAACATAATCTCCCTTGCTATTCAAAGTCTCTAATTTTGGTTGTCTTAATGTATTTCTCATGTAAGTCATAAAGTATGATTTTTATGTTTATTATGGTTTACACACAAAATTATATCCAAAAAGCTTTATAGGTACTAAAGTATGACACCCTTTATTCCACCACACCCTAATAGTGAGGACAATAATTCACTCATAAAGATTGATAACTGGCATTTGTCTTCAAGTTGTCCAATGAATGCATGAGAATTAAAATAAAATTATCTTCTCACCAAAGGAGTTAGTTATCCCTGCGGGCCAGGGCTGAGGTGGAGTTATGATGAATCACGCACAGGGAGGATCTCTAGCTTTCAATGAAATTAGTAATTTCCTTGCAAATTAATTTAATTACACCTAACAAAAATCTCTGTTCACAAAACACGCATCTTTGGAGGTCTAAAAATAGAAGATGCACTACTCCTGTCAATAGAAATTTCTGAATTTTCCTCTCTTTCCCATATATATATACACACACCATCTTGGGTGGAGGGAGGAGGAAACAGTGTTTCTAGAAGAGCCAAAATAGAAGTTTTTTCATGACTTCTCAACTGCAGGCTGGTTTCTCAGCATGTATGAATTCATAGAGTTCCTTCAGCTTGAATAGAGCTACACTGAGTCATCCTGATGTGGGGCCTGACCAAAAGTCTAGGCTTCTCCTAATAAAAAGAGTGAATTAGAAATTTTGAAACAATTTGGCTCCAAGCAATGTTTCTTACAGGTACAATTTATGAGAACAATAAGAAATACTGGAAATTTTAATTCAAGAATTAATTAGCAGTAATCATGGTCTTTTCTTATTTTTCCACTGAAACCATAAAAGCCAAGTCTGCTTGAATGAAAAAAAAATATCTTCCCCATTTCTGAAGTCTGCATTTGCAGCAAGTCTTGGCATCATCTGCAGAAGAGGTCTTTGAGGAAAAAACTTGAATGGCTGCTTCTGGTTTAATGTGAATATTGGACACATCCAGTATAACCTTCCCTTTGTTCAAATTGAGTTCCAAGACCACAGATTTTGCCCTTTTTCACTGCACCTAGGTCACGGCTGCTACAGCAGTGCCAGTGGGTCCTTCCCTGTCTGACACCTCTCACTTATGTGTAGGGAGGATGTTGCCTTGCTTCTAACAGCTGTGTTGTAACCATCATTAGCCATGGAAATGTCTAAATGGGGACATTCTCTGAGCCTTGTTTGTCACAGGCAGGTTTGCTCTGAACTGTAGCCAAATCTCACCTGGCCAGCACCTTCCACAGTGTTATGGCAAAGGACTAAGTCCAGTGCCAAATAATGAGTTATAAAATATTCAATATGAAGAGATAGGTCATTTATCTCCCCACATCTGGTTCAAGTTAAAAGACTTGATGAACACTGGTGAGTATTCTTGTCTGGACAGACAAACTTACAGATGGATAAACAACAGAAATATATGCAAGAATATATTGTTGAGAATTATTGTGCTTATAAAAATACATATTTTCTGAAAAAAGGCACAGTTCCCATGCTGTAATGCACCTATGATTATCTGCAAGGAATTCAGAAATACTTGCTCTAAAAAGTATGGCTTATCTATAATTTAAACAGAGGGAGACTTTAGGCAACACAGACTGTGACACATGAATGAGCAGCTCTGGCTGTGTCTGATAGTTTACCACCAGGACTGGAGCCTTTGCAGCATTTTCACCTCCTTTAAATCAGAGAAGGTTTTCATTTACAACACTCAGAGGAAAACAATACTATTTTTGCAAAGGTAGCCTGGCAGTTTTGTGCTAGTCACTGGCAGATAAGCTCTGCTTCCTTCTTCCCTAAATGGGATGCCACTACCTGCAGAGACGGGGAAGGAGAGGCACAGTGCTGAGCATGGAGTCACTCTGCAAGCACAGTGCTGAATCACAAGATACAGCTGCAAAACCTCAGGAAATCCTTGTCTTGTTCCAGGGCCAACCTCACCTCAGAAGTAAAGCATACTCCTCACTTTTGTACAAAGTGCCCAAGACATGAAGTATTGGCAGTACTCAGAGGTGGCACCGAGGTAATTTAACAACATCATCAAACCATGAGAGTTAGAATTTGATTTATAATGATGACTAACCCAATAAAATGGGAAAGCAAGTCAATACGCAGGCTCAGAGACTTCTCCAATTTTTTTACCCCCTAGTACTTTGATGATGCAGTTATCATAAAGCATTCCAGACATGTCATGCTTGGTGGAAACTATGGAACAATAAAGCCTCACGTGTATCCTTGCAGGAATCAGGTCATTCTTCATTAGGGCTGCATAAACCTATTCACAAGATCATCTTTTTTGTGGTAACAATGAAAGGAGAAGGGAAAAACCCCCAACCTCTTGATCACAGCAGGTAGGAAAACAATTCTTATTAAGGAAGATATTTTTATGTGGAAGTGGTAAATTTTCAGGTGGAACAAAAAAAATCCCAAAACCCAAGAGTTCAAATCCCTGTAAATTGACATTGCTATGCTGATTTATGCCCATTGAGAGTTGTCCCTTCATAATTTGTTCCAGGTTGGAATTTTACTATGGAGAAATATGCACATTCTTGTAAAGTCATGGAAAAATACATCCAACTAAAAGGGTAGTTTCCATGTAGTTCTATTTTTGATCACTTTAGATATTTTAGGCTGTCTTGCAATCATCCTGTTTATGGGATCAAAAAGAAGTAACCCAGATATGGGAATAAAGTTAGTAAAGTCATTGGTCCAGACAGGACTCGGGCTGCTAAGTACATGATGATTGATATTGGACACATTTCTTTCTTGGCAGGGAGTTTTGGCTTTCAGCTACACCGTGCTGACATCAAGCACATTAAAAGTGAACCCAAATATCTGCTGAAATTCATGGAGATGTTGAAACACTTTCAGCTCTGAAGCCAAGGATGTGTCAGCTGAGAAAGCTGAAGTCTACCTTCGACTTTTTCATTCTAATTTGGGGAAGAAACGCTCAGCAAACTTGTCAAGTCTAAGCAAGCTCTTTTACAACCCACTTCTCTATTTTCTTGTGGCAGTAGTCCACCAGCAACAATCTTCATAAAAGCAGTAGAAAGGTCAACTGTTGCATGTGTTTGACAGCCCTGGATACAGTCCCAATGCACAAAAGTGGGTTCAGAACCCTAATCTATATTTCACTTTCTATATCAGGCAAAGAAGACAAGTTTTAAGCTCATCTTTTGCTGAGGCAAGTGATTTCCAGAGAGTCCTCTTGCTCAAGAAATGTATTACAGAACAGAAGCATTCTTATTATCTTTAGACAATCTCTCCTCTCTTTCAGGGCTCTGTAACTTCCTATTCTCACTTCTTTAATGTAGTTTCTGCTTTCCCATCCCCTCCTAGTGCTGCTGGATTCAAATGCTCATCAGGTCCCCTCAATGGGCCAGTGCCCCACGAGCTGTATCAGAAGCTCCCACAGAGAAAACTTGGGGAATACCTGGAAGGTTTCAGATCAAAAAAACACAAGTCAAGATGTGTTTGTACCACTTAACCAAAAACTGTTCAGGTTGTAACTGGTTGCTCAGTTTGGCACCTGTGGTAACACAGATTGCTCAGTTTAATTATTTTTCTCTTTTGTGTGCAGGTTGCATGCAGGAGTTCTGCTGTCTTCAATTACTTCAAAGGCTGTCAGGATTTCAATAACTTTTAAAATGAACCCACACAAATTTTTAAGGCATTATCTTTCAAAGACCCAGCAAAGTAATTCCACTTTAGTGGACAGTTTCATATGCACTGGAACTATGATAAACCCAAGTGCTTTTCCCAGAAAATGTCTCTCTGGAGTCTAGCATTAGTATGATATTTGTATAGGCACTTTGTGTTTTAATATTGGGTTTTTTTACCTAATTAATCAGCTATACATTGCCTTTACCTGAGTGTCCTGCATTTTAATGTTACAATGAATAGTTTGTTCAATAATTTGTTGTTTTTCTTTTTGACCACACCATGGTTCATATTTTAAAAAGTTATTAAAACAGGTTGAAAAAACAGTTACAGAACAAGTTTGAAATGATGAGCATGCTGATTCAATTACATTTTCAGATTTAAAAAAATATTTTGGAGGAGAGAGAAACACATTAACAATTTTTTTTCCCTCTGTATGGATGGGATTTCAGACATTCTTTCAAAGCTTACAGTCAGACACAGACACTAATAGGGCATTGCAGCCAGGTCTGTGGTAAATCCTGCTGGATATCCATTGAGCTACCTCAGGGATGAGAGCCAGGGTTGCAGCAAGAGCTCCCCAATGTGCTCTCATCACTTGTTTCCTGGGGGGCTTGAGGTCGCACTGAGCCCCCAGTTCCAAGCTGACAGGTCCATGCAGGAGCATCTCCTCTGGAAACACAATTCCAAATACCATTTCTATTTTAGATGTGCAAATATAATTTAAAAAATAATACTTGTTTTCAACTATTTAAACATTTCACTGTTTATACTTCCATCAGGATTTGAAACAAGAGTAAAGATTATTGAAGCATTAGTGGTTTTGGGGGATATTTTTTAAAACTAAGTCCATCAAAGAGGAAATAAAATTAATTTCCTATATGAATAAAATTAACAAATAAATTTTGAGAATAGAGTAAGATTTAAAGGCATTTTGTGTTGACCTTTCACACAAAATATTTTATGCTGTAAAAAGAGCAGAAATAGTCTAAGCTATTTCTAAGGAGGGGTGCTATCCTTTATTTAGAAGCTATTAAAACAGCAAAGTAAAATTATTTGAAAAAGTAATTTAAAGAATCTCATCCATCTCACACTGGTAAGAGACAATATCCATGTAGTAAATATGCAAGATAAAAGACAGTTTTGCTTGTGCTGTGAGACAGGAAAAACCTGAAAACAAGAAGTATTTTGTGTAGTAAAAACTTGAGAATAGCATTATTGTTCATACATTTTTTTCTTTTTTATTTAAAATCAGCAAAAGGCTTTATTGCTTTTCTCAAGACCAGCCACTTTACACCAGGAAAGAAACACATATTGACATTATTGTCAGAAAATGGGCAGAATCAAGCAGGTTTCAGCTAACTAATGGAAATGTTTGCAGGCACGTAAAAAATACAGCATGTGTGAATTAAGACATGCACTAAGAATGATGGAAATAGGCACTGAAAGATAAGACGTTGTTTAATGGGTTGTGTAATCTTATAGTTGGCATCATGTGATCCAGAAGCTGGATTTTGCAAGGTTAAGATATCAGTTTAAGAAAGAAGAATGAAGAGAATATTATAAATAGTATCTAATGATGATGCCTACAATGAATAGCTAAAGGTAACTTTTCAAGGAAGGAACTCTCAGGATTTCATTTTTAATGCTGGATGTGAGATAACCTCCCCCCCCCAGGGAAACCTTTTCCAGCATTTTTGAGCTCTACGTCTGTGCTCTGTGCAGACAAAGACAGAAAGAAAAGAGTGCTGGAAACTCAGAAGTCCATTTTGCTGAAGTAAAGAGTTTTCCCAAAGCCAACCAGAATCTCTGAAGCCTTTTCTGGTAGGATAAGCAGGCACAGTTAGGTCTTACCTGAACTAATTAGCTACCAATTATTTTACAGTGAGAATGAGGAGACTATAAATACCTTTTGAGCTAAATGTTCCTTTTGTGACCTTAAAAATTCTCTGCAGAACTGTTTAGTTCCAAATTATTGATATTTCCCAGCAAAAGACACCTGACTCCAGCTCAATCATTTGACATAACACTGTTGCCAAAAGAAGGGCCCTGTCTCAGTCTCAGGTCTTGATCAAGTCAGACTTGGATAGGAGAGAATGGTTTCCTAGATGATGGAACATTTCTGAAGCTATATGATTCCTCCTGCACATCTGGCAGTCCCAAACACAGAATTAACTAACAGCAGGAGGCTTTCGGAGCTGATTTCATCCTGTTTTTTTGTTGTTGTTGTTGTTGTTACATCTCATCCTTTTCCCCTTCTTTTTCACGACTGCCATTCAGGTTACAGCCTTTCAGAACAGAAAATTGAAGTCTTTTATACAAAAACAGAAGTATGTTTTATGTTTACTGTCCTTCTGTAGAACAAAAAAATAAAAGCTGTAATACTGATTTGAGTTAGAGTTGACCATTATCTACTTAAAAGTTACACGGCTATTAGTTCTGATATAGAACTAGATTGTCTCTTGAAATGAAACAAGGTTAACAGATAATGAAAACCATACCTAGCTGAAGTCCAACAAACTCCAAGGTACAAGGCCAACAACTGAGCCCCATCAGCCCTCCTCATCATTGGTCCTTCTTGTCTCTAAGAAAAGAGTTAAGATGTTTTCTGTGGAGAACCAAATTTTTTAGCAAAATCTAAAGACACTTGGTAATCACCAGGTGGGAAAGAGCTCAGCCTTGCAGATCTCACACACCCTCAATGCCCACAAGTGGACAGGACACAGGTCCCACTCACATTTGCTCTGCTCTGTGGGAAAATAACAGTGACCCCTTCTATGATCTATAATGCTCCTGTGACCTCTGTGTTTCCTTTGCTGATCCTTATCAGGGAACTCCATCCACAGTGAGAATATCTCAGCACCCCGTTTAATTTGACAATGGCCTTGACTAGAGATATGAAATTTCATATCGCAAGAGAGATCAGGCTTGTGAGGGCTGTTTACAATAAAAACAGGATATGGAATAAACCTACATTTTGATTAAATAATTTGATAATAATAAAAAACTCGACAACTAGGACAAGTTGAATCTATCAGTAAACCTTCGTACACTGTAAACTGATACATGCATATGCTGAAACTAATTTTCTGTTCCTTTAACCTCATCCCTTCCTTTCAATACAGATATTGCTGCTTTGTGACTCAGTCTGTTTCAAGTTTCAGCTTGAGGAGGACTCTGTACAAACAGTTGAAGAAATTAATGCACCTCCAACCACAAGATATTATTTAGCTGTGCAGACCATATCTGCTGGTAAAAAATGTCAGCTGTCCATGCTGGCTACACAGTATGGCACTACAAAGGACATGGTGGGATCACAGCTGAGGTTATGGCACAGACAGGCTGGTCCTGCCTGCACCAGGAAAAAAAGGGGTTTTAAGGAGCAAAGTATGGCTTGGGTGGGGCATGGAGGGAAAGAGAATCAGCCCCAAGCTCCTGCCAGCCCTCGGAGTCAGAGCCCTCAATCCTTGCTGCAGCCCCCCCCTACTCCCCAGCTCTCCCTCCTGGCACCCTCTGGGCTACCAAGAGATGCAAAAGAAGAAAATCCATCTCATTGATCTCTCTTCCCACAGCTTCTCCAGCTGTCTGCTCCCTCAAACATCTGCCCATCTGTAGATATCCAGAACTTGTCTTCAGAAGAGCTGATACAGTCAAATATAAAAGCAAGCTAAAACAAAAATAGCATTTATATTGAAGTAAACATATATAACATATAACACTCTTCCAGGTAGTCTACATGTCTGTATCAGGCCACAGTTGGTTCTTACACTATTTTCATACCTACTACTTGATCAAGGATTAGATTAATTGGTTGAAGATTAGATTGTTTTGTGGGTTTAAAAAAAAGTTAGGATTGATTGAAAATATATACTTGAGCAGAAGATTTCTCTATGTGAAATTAATAGTCTACCAGCATAATTAGGCATTATTTCAACAACAACAAAGATTTTTATGTCTACAGCTTGCCATCCAATTTATTTTCATATATTTCTTCTTAAGTAGTTTCTTTAGTCTAACAGTATTCATGAGAAAGAGAAGCGGGAGCAGAATCAAAATAGCAAGACACAATAAAGAAAAAGAAATTAAACTAAAAAATAAAACTTTTATCTTCCCAGCCACTTATCTCCCTGAGATCCTGAAAACCTGACTACTGTTGTGATGACTTTATGGCAGAAGAGAACACCATAGATTGAAACATAAAGTCACTTGCATTGTATATATTTTTTTTTTTTTTTCTTTTTGCTGCTATGGTCTTGTAAACCCTACTGTCATAAACTTTCACTTACCCAAATTAGGATTTACAGGGGTAGGAAATATCTTGTCTTTGTTCTCTGGTTTCTGCTGAACCATTTCACATTTCCCTCCTGTTCTCTTTCCTGCCATTCCCAAAGGACAACCCTGGACCAGATGTGAATGAAGCAAGTCACAAACATGACCATAAATACTTCACCATGCAAATGCAATTTCTTCTGTCACATATAACAAAATGCTGTACATGTCAGGCTGCTTATTCACACTCCAGCTTGCAACTAATCAGCACTAATCAGAGCGATCAGGTTCACACTTCACTGAGCTTTCCCAGATTTATGCAGCAGAGGACTTGGATTTCATCACTCAGGATGGGAGCACATGGAGGCTGGTGCGCAGGGAGCAGCCGGCCCTCTGCGTGTCTTAGGAGAAAGAGAGTCTAAGGCAAACTTCAAAACAAGAACAAATTGATTCCTGATGCCATCTTTTCCTCTTCAACCAGTGAAGGATCCAGAAAATAAAGAAGCACCACTCTTCATCACTTTCACGTGATGAGTGGAGCAACAACATAACATTACCTGAAGCTACCATATACTCTATGTAAAAATTATTTGGTTTTGATAAATCTCTTGCAAGACTTTGATCTTCAGGTCTCATGAGTAATATTACAGAGGAATTTACTGTACTTAATTTAGAAATCATTTGAAAAGGTCTATGGCATTCATTTCTCTCTATGAAGGGAGATCTCTAAATGAAAGAAACTAAACCCAGCAAATGCTGTGTGAAGTAAATGCATAAGATTATTTGTTTAACATTGAAAAAAGGTATTGAAGTATAAAGAAACCATTTAAATTTCCTTGCTTTAAGCAGCCATCAGGTAGAAAAGATACATAATTAGAGTTTTTAAAGGTTTTGAGTGGAGAATTGATAAAGAAAATTGTTGGAAATGATGAATGGCCCAGAGGCTTGGAGACTTCAGTAACTTTCACATATGGTTTAACTCTGCTTTAGAAATCAACTGGCAGACTCAGTATGAGATCAACCACTTTCACCTCTATTATAATTAATTATCCATCTCATCTACCTGTAAGAACTGCAAATTTTGGCATTTCATCTAAATGCCCTTATAGGTAGCAACAACAACAAAAAGAAGTGTTCAAATATAACTGGTAACCACTTCTGGGGGAGCTGAGTTAAAAAACCTGACTCAGACAGGGTGTTAAAAGCGCCCTCTCCATTTTATTTGTTTCCAAGTAATGAACAGAAATACTAAAAGAACATTTGCTTTCAATTTCAGTTTCCCTTTAGAAAATTTGTATAAACAGAATTTCATCATTTTTTTGGCATTTTATTCAATAAAGTCACTTATTTTTGCTGGGGAAAGGGGACCACACTGGAAATCATTAATCTTTAAATATAAGTTAAAAAATCCACAAAATCTAGAAATGAGAATCATTCCTGTGCCTAATAAAAATATCCCAGACCTGTATATGGATTAGTGTCTTGTAACTAGAATTTATTTATATATGTTAACTAACACCATCTTTCTCATGATCCTTGGGTGATTCTTACATCTTTATTGAGCCATGATAATTATAAAATTGCCAATCTTCCTTCAAAAAGTTCAGGATATATTATTGAATGGGCAGATTTGTTACTGCACTTATGTAAAACTCTATGAGAAGTATTAACAGGGATTTTAGCTGTACTTAAGCAGAGGCAGATCTATCATACATTTACCATCAGGTGCACAGGTTCTGACATCAGAATTGTTTAACTCCACCACTGACCATTTACATTCTTCTACATGTTGCTACAAAGGACCACGATATAGTAAGTTTTTCATTTTGAGGATGAGAATTTCTGCTTCGAGGTGAGAGGAAAAACCCCAAATAAAGAGAACCAGAACACATGTCAAGTTTCAAAAGTAAATGACATCACATGCACATAGGTCTTTTCAGTTAAGCAGAGTTTTCTATTATACGATTCAGTCTTATTAGGGATCAAGTACCAAAGTGAAAAAAGCCATTTTAATACAGAAAAATGGAGCATTTCTGTAGCAAAATATTCGTCTGTAGCAAAATGCTCACTTTCAGTATTCCTTTTTTTAATTTAAATCCCGAAGCCACAGACGAATTTAACCTTCAGCAAATTAGCAACTTCCAATGGGAAAAGAGGCTGCCTGGAACACAGATGCTTTCAAGAGCTGACCAAACTGATCATCATTGCCATGGACACAAGCTACTGATTTCCTAAGGAAAGCTGTCAGTGACTTAATGCTGAGGATTTACAGGAGGACAGGAGTGGGGCACCATGGGACATGATAAGAACAGGACTCATCTCTTCCATACACACTCAAGCCCCACTGGGAGCTGGGAGAAGACAGTCCCAGGTGAAAGCAAAAGAAATCAGGTGAATAACTTCAAGGTTGCCAGGAGACTACACAGATACACAGGCCATTTGGTCGTTCATTAACAAATGGAGGTTAATTAGGAAAAGCAGGTGGGTATTCCACATTGAAGCCACCCGTGCTGACCCAAACCCAAGGGATCATTTGCTCTTCAATAGAGATATAATCCAGACCATCCTAAAGGCATTTCCTGTACTCCACAGCCCCTGCACAGGTCCTGTCAGCTGGATGAGCTAACTCCTAACAACACAGAGGATCTGTCCTTAGCAGCATCTCCTGCCTCATCTCCTCTCTGATCAGGGACACTGAATCCTTTTGAGGCTCATTGAGGCAACTGGCCACAGCAGTGTTAGCAGCCATGGACTATGGGAGAGGAAAGAAGTGCTATTACCTTCCAAAGAAATCCTCACCTCTTATACAAGTCAGTATGGTCTGGCCCCATCCATCCACTGGTCAGACTGATGGGTGCCTTACTATTCTCAAGCTGGTCACATATAATTATGTTCTGAAGTTATGTGAGTAAAGTGTGAGGAGGCCTTTTTCATTTACCCAGGTCTTTCATAATCAGATATCTGGACTCCCTCCTGGATCATCACAACTTGACTCTGACAGCCCCTGGCAGACTTGGCCTCCCTGGAATTAACCACTAATAAAGCATCATCTGCTCTCACACCTTCACAAGGCAGAAGTGGCTCTGGCTCCCCTTATATCGACTCACCCTGCTAATGACCCCCTGCTAATGATCTTTGCCAATGACCCTTGGAGATATAAGCTAATGATATCTCTCAAAGAGCTGTAATTGAATTGCACCTTCTGTTCATTAAAGGCCAAAGTCCACTAACTTTACTGCCCTTAGGTAGAGCCTCTGTCCCTCCTCCCTCTCTGGTATTATCAGGACAACTTGTGAAAAAAAGCACTTTACATAAGGAGGTGGCAGAAGTGGCAGCTACAGGGTGAACAGAGGGTTACCTTTCCTACCTGTGGTGCTTTCAAGAGGTTTATTCCCTCATGAGGAAGTGATGAGGTGAGCAACCAGGGCAGGACAGGCTTGAGGCTAGTATGTGCTCTATCACAAAAGTCTTGCAGGGCACTCTGAGATGCCCCTCTTTTCATCAACTTAGATTCTCCAGCTGAGGATAACATCTTGTGAAAAAGTGTGTTACTTTCTGAACAGGGGATGCAATCAGTAATTAACTTCTGAGCCAAAATATATAAAGAAGTAAACTAGATGTATACGATAACAGAATTGTCTTGGTGGAGCAGATATTTGTTAGTATTTAATATGCTTAAAAACCCTTTACAAGCCCCAATGACTGAGTTTTTTAATCATTAGAAGAGATTGACAGTGAGAGGATATTTGGGGAAGAGGCAGTATATTACAATCAAATAGCAAAACTATCCAAAGGCTCGTTGAGAGCACCACAATAAAGAGGGTTTCTTCCCAATCCAGGTGACTTTCAGCATACCTCTTGATAAATATCCTGTCTTTTGGCTCCCTGGTGGATTTAGCCTGTGCCTCTGGGTGCTCTTGGAGCAGGGCAAGGTGCCTGGGAGGGTGTTAGCCCTGGAGCCATCCCAGTTAAACTGAGCAGAGTCCATCAGGCAGAGCCCTGAGCTGCTGCTGTCTGCCCTGTGATCATCACAGTGCCCTAAAGCCAGGGGCAGTCTGTTAACACCTGGGCAGATGTTGGCCTCCACCACTCCCTGTACCTGCTTTTAGCAACAGCATCCAGGGGTTTGTTTGAGTGAGGGGACACTTCTGCCTTGGAGCAGGAGTTGTTTAAAATGACTGTTAAACTTGAAGTAACAAGAGAGTAAGTTTGATTCCTCTGCGCAAGGAACCCCCACTCGTGCTTTGCTAATGATCAGGTGTGTGAGGAAGAGTCTTATTCCCACCTGCTATTTAATGGAATGAAATACACAGCGTCTAAAACACTCAGAAACAGAGGGCATTTTTGCACACATCCTCTTTAGTCCAAGTTCTGACATTTTCACTCAATTTTCCGTGTGCCTTTCTGATACTGATACTCAGGTGACCAGGACTCTTCCATAGCTTAGCTGTATAAATGAGAAAATGAGAACACAGGAGGTTCTACTCTCCAAAGACAGACATGGCTGGCCAACCACACATATAGGATATTAATATAGAGAAAGCAACAATGTTTATTTCAAAATATATAAGGAGGCCAGAGCAGGGAGGGAGGAAAGAGACCCAGAAAGTATAGAAAACAGATATTTATTGTGCTTCCCTGCCATAAACATTCCAGCAGGTCTGCCCTGGGATCTTAGCACCATTATACAGCTAATATTGCTTGATTACCCATGCACTACCACAGCTTCAGCCTCCCAAGGACTGAAATCGAGTTTTCTATTCTTAGCTCGTGGTAATTTAAGCTCATTATGGAGGTGCTTGTATTCCATGAGCACAAGAGATAAAGGAAGCAATATAACTTTAATGAACAGCTGAAATAGCTACCACAGCAGGCTCAGTAGAAAAAAAAAAAAATCTTTGATGTTGTCTTGATTTCTGTCCCACAGGTCTTAGCAGTTAGTACTCTATGTATGTTTTATGAAGATATTCACACACACACATGCTTAATGGAAACAAATATGACATCCTACTTAACACCAGGTACATACCAGCCTGAGAGAAAGAACCAATCAAATAATGGAAAAGGAAGAAAGGAAAAGTGTTAACCTAGATTCAGTAAAAAAAATAATAATAGTAAAAATAATGCATTTTAAATGACACTTAGCTTTAGTTAGGTAACCATAGATGTTTCCTTCTTACTTAAATAAATGTCATTTGTGTCTAATGATTCCCACTTTGAAGCAAATGGATGGATGCAGATGCAACTGTCAGCAGTAAGTGGAGGGACAAATGTAAAGCATTCTGGATTCTCTTTGATAAATGTTTGTGCACCCCAGATTACTGATTGGGTGCTGCTTTTCTTTCAGTGCTATTTGTTAAGGCTCTCATCAAATCCTATGGTCGAATCCTGCAGCCCCTTTGCAGGCAGCATTGTGTCTGTGGAGTGAAGAGCTCAGAGAGAACCTGAGGTGGGCAGACACCCCAGGTTTGGAGTTAGATCTATGGAAACCATCATCTTTCAGCAAGACAGGCAACTAAAGGACCACTTCACAAAAATATCCCGTGGGTGAGTATCTACCTGTATCTAGGGCTCCTCCTCACTCTGTGCCTGCCATGCAGTACAAAAAGACATTTACCTCCAGAAGTGAAAGAAAAGACTTGAAGACAGCTGTGGAAGAGACCTGCCTTCTCTGCGTTAAAATTTGTCCCTCTAACTATTTTGAGTCCCTATCTCATAAAACAATCACACAAGAATGTTCAGAAGCTAGCATAGCTAGTATAAAAGAATCTGGTATACTTTTAAATCAATTTGGAAATTAAATTTGGTCTAGTAGCTTCAAAACAGAGCCATTCTTCATTAACTTGTTTTTCCCTAACAAAATAATTTTTCTGTGTTTTTCACACGGTTTTCAATTTTCTTTTGGCACACACTCATCATTCCTTCCAATGAGGAAAGCACAGAGGAAGGAAGAGTGAGGAGAGAAAACATCTGCTTAGAATAAAGGAGAAAAAAAACACCCAACACTTTGACTATTAAGACTTCATGTTTTCAAAGGGAATAAAAGCTATGTGTGAAAAACTTCTGACATTGGTACATTCATAGAATGTTTAATCATAATTATTGCCAGAATCTTCTCACAATAACTACCTGCACAACACCTCTGAAAAATCCCTGTGCAGAGTCAAGGTGAAATTTATCTCATGGGCTACTTTCCCCCTCATATTTGGAAGGAGGATTACTACATGGACTTCTGTAGCTCCTGGTAATTATCATAGCAATAATTTGGAGTGTATTTATTATCAACCTTATGCAAGATTTAAGTTCACATCTTTAAATTAAGCTGGAATTAGATTTTTAAAGAAACCCCACAAAATGAAATCCAATCCCAGTATATTTCTGAAAGAAAATGTGCTAAAGGCAGTAATGTTTCAGCATTTATCTGAAAAGGTTTTGTTCTTCCATTGAAAAGAGAAAAGAAGGAACATTTGAGGCAAGTATTTTTCACAATAACAGCAACAAAGTTGGTTTTGAAATATCCTGCTCTGTGTTGGAAAAGTTATGATGGAGGGTTTACTGCCAGCTTTTCTGTTCACCTATATTCCTCATCTGTGCAGGGAATTTCACTGGTGTCAGTAGAAATGTAGGCTTGAGCCCAGCAACACCCAGATTAACACCTGAAGATGACACCTGGAGCCTTTTCTAAGAAGTATCATTGCTGTTCAAAAATGTGAGGGGTTTTGTTCTGCCTAAATTGACACTGAAGATTTATTTGGGGTGGGGAAGGCAAAAATTGGAAGCAGCTGTAAAATGATAACAGTAAGGATCCACTGTAGCCCTTAGGATCTACTGTACTGAGCACACTTTAAAAGTTTTATTTCTGCCACTCCATGAATGGAGACAATGAGATGTGGATTCAAATGTGTGGACAGATATTTTCTGTACTTGTCTTCCACTTGGTGGTCTGACATCTGAGAGACATAGGAAATTATTTCCATATAATATAGGAGATGTGCACAGAGTTCCCTGGCACATGACCTGGAGGTTTCTCTGTCACTGGGTAGAGTTTTCCCAGGGAGCAGCTGTTGCACCACAGAACTGGATCATAAAATATTCCTTCTGCCCCAATTATCTTCTCTCTGGAGAAAAGTCAGAGAGAATCAGAGTGACCATCAAATTGCAGGGTTTGGGGTTTTTAACATCCCAGGGGGACTTTTGTCATACCTACAGCAGAATTGTCATCTTGAACAATCTTTAGAAACACAGCAGCTGAAGGCAGCAGTGGTTACAGGCCAGGAATCCAGGAACCAGAGACAGCTCTACAATCCTACCATGATTCCCAAGTGCGTGTCCAAAAGAGAATTAAGCTGCTGACTCCTTCTCTTTTGGAGGCTTTCTGACAATAAGGATTTACAGCAATCTCAGGTACAGTGTAAGATACACTCAACTGTATCCCTGTTGTTAGTCTTCAGAGGCAATGTCTCAAGGGTTGTCCCATGTTCCTGAGCCACAACCAGCCCCTGACTGGACAGTCAGTTCAGTCAAACCTCATAATTTTCTTCTCTGAACAGGAATGAAATATTAAGCAGTTGGTTCATTTCTTTCTCTGTGGCTTGGAGACCTCATGCTGAGATGACCACAGTGATAAGAGCTTGCACTCAGACCACTCAAACCCACACCCAAGTCACTGTTTTCCTCTGAGCTCCCAAACGACCTCGCAGGGCTAAGTGGTGGATTGGCTCCTCAGCCTGGTCCCTTTCTTATCTCATTCCATGTTTGCTCCTGTGAATGAAATCCAGACACAGGTAAGAGCTGAATCCAAGTTCCTTGTCATGACCCAACTCAACTTGTGCTCCCAAGCAAGTTCACACCTTTATTCTGCTCCAAATTTCAAACCTTCCTCATAAAGTACCTTCACTCAGGGTAATCAGACTGCATTTGCAAACCATTAGAAAGGTCAGTGACACATATTAAAAAAGCTATTTTTGAATGTCTGGCTCCACACTTTATCTCTTGAAATTCCCTTCATGGCTTTCTATGGCTCAAATCAAACTTCCATTGATTTCCTCAAGAACTGGATCAGGCCTTCTGCAGTGCTTGCCAAAACAAAAAAGCAGAATGCAGTAAATGTATGCATCAGGAGAACTCAAATAAAGCCTGGCTAGAAGAAAATATGGTTCCACTCTGAAGACTGTCTCTGTCAGTGTGGTTGTGCCTTTCCTTAGCTGACTCTTAATCATTTCCTTATCATCAGCACCAAGTTTAATATTTTAAAATTTGGACTTTTTTCATGTGCTATAATCCTGTAAAATCAGCCTGGGATTAGGAGAGGAAGCAGGGTCTTGTGGTTAAGACAATGGACTATCATTCATTCCCATTTCTTCCACAAACACCCACCACTGACCTTCAGCAAGTTGCTTTGGGAGTGATTTTCAAAAGCACTCATCTTTGGCCTGACTCTGCTTCCTAAGAGCTAAGTGGAAACAGAAATTTACATTAATGTCAAGAGAGATAGGTTAGACCTAAGTGTCACAGAATAAACTTTTTTCTTCCTCATTTCCTTCCATTTCAGTAGTATTAATCCTTCTTACACATCAAATCCTTTAAAAGTGGAAACCTCAGCATGAAAAGACACTCCTGTACAGGGATTGTGCCATGTCTGGTCTAATAAAGGCTCTATCTTGACACAGTCCTTAAGCTGAGACCAGAGCAAGAGTCCACCTTGACTGTAATTTTGCTTCTCCTTCTCTCTGGACTATGAAGTTCAGACACAAACATAATAATGGAGTATGTTAAGAGAGGTCCTTCCCCAAAACTTTAATCAATATGTTAGTTAAGAAATTATTCTAATAATCATAATGAAAGTCAACAAATAATTTAGTGTAGTGCCAAAAATGTCATCTACCTTACATATTATTGTCTATATTAGGAGGGAAAAAAGGAGTTTTTTATTATATGGCTAAGCACACGTGCTAAATAAGTTATAATTTTCCAGCCATATATGAACATTAGTAAAATATTGAAGAGTTAATAAGTCCAACAATATCCTGCAGTCCATTAGTTTATCCATGGGCAAATGAACTTCTTTTCTCAGCAAAAACATTTTCTTCTTTCCCTTTTCCCCAGTTTCATCTAGATAGCTGTAAGGGCTCTGGGGTGGTGACTGGCTTTCTGTCATTGTTCCTTCAAGGCTTCCCAGTGTGGTCCCTGATCCTGAAAGACATTTCCAGATGCAATTGCAGTGCAAACAAAGGGGTGGTTACTCTGAATATATTCCACATAAAGCAATTATAAGAAATCCTTCTATCTAGGAGAGAGCACCATGGGCACTAGAAAAAGTGGATATGCTTCTGTTAAACCAGCTAGGAGGAAATCCATTTAAAAAAAATTAGATGTCTTTTTCTGTTTTAAGTTTACCAAGAATTGGAACTAAACACATGCCATCTGAAGAAATCCCTTTCTCCCTCCAGCCATCACACTGAACTGAAATAAAACAGATGTGCTCAAATAAAAAAATCTGTGCTTACTTGTTAGCTTTTTCCTTGCCCTTATTACCAACACATATGACTTGCACCAACACAGGTAAAAGCAAGAAGTATTCTTCAGAAGTTTTCCATTGCTGTATTCTGCCAATACCTGCTGTGATTCCATTCCTATAAATAATGGGTTTCTTCTGTTATATCGTCAGATCCCAGCTGCACAAAAGCCAAACTCAAAACTCAGACATTCTTACAGATTTGAAAAAAACATCCCTAAAAAACAAGCCCCTAGATCTGAAACAAACACATACAAATTCAACGAGAGGTGAATATTTTCAATATTTATGGTCAGTTAATGATTATTGTATGAAGACAAAAACACAGTCCTTTAAAAATTATCAGTTTTGATATAGGTGAATAAAGTATTCTTTAAAACTTCATTCAAATATCCTTTCAGAAATAAGTTCTCAGGATGGAGTTTCATAGTTTCACCATTACATTAAGAAAAGTAAGTTGTTTGTAGAACATTGTGCAGTTCATAAGTTACCAGTTATAAACTAATCCTCGATATCCAGTCCAAATCCTAAGGGAAGCTTCAAGGCAGCCACTTCTTTTTGGCAATACAGTGATGAAAGATATATTGTTGAAAACCATAAACCCTTGGGAAAAAATTTAGCAAATTATCTACATAGGAATGAAATGTTGAGAGTTTGGCTCATCAGCTGGGGCTTTCTGGAGAAGGAGGGGCTGCAAATATTTTTATATATATATATATTTATACAGGTTAGCTAGACAGTCTTGAAAACAAGGATAAATGCTGAACGTGAATTATTGGAAAGATTTTCTTGTATATCACAGAGGTTTGCTTCCCAGGGGTCTGTGGGTGAAGACTAGACATTAAATGGCTATAAAGTGTCCTTCTGTAAGTCTTTCAAAGACGTTATCACCACAAATGAAGATTGCATTCAGAAGACATACCTATGGGTATACATTTACAAATTCCAGAGAACTCCTATTCACAAGGACCTTTCACTTTCACACTTGGTTGTACATGAACAGTGTGTATGTGACACTGCACAAGCACCCATTGTCCCTTCCTGTGCCAGTCTGGGTGAGCACAGAGGAATATTGCTTTTCCAGAACACAGAGAATTAGCAGAGGATTGCACCAGAACCAGCTGCCTCTACTCTAATTTCTTATCCAAGCAGAGCTCTGGCCACAATAAAGCCTGCAGGATTTAGTGGAGCAAGGTAGAATGTCCTTCTGCATCAGCAGTAGGAAAAGCCAAGGCATTTTAATGAGAGCATTTCAGTGGACACACAGGACATTTTACAAACCAGTAAAAGTTTCCCAAACATCAGGAACGGTAGTAAAACAAAACTTTTGTACTAGATGAAAAAGTTTTAATTGCTCTCTCTGATGCTAGGAAAAAACTGTGAAAAACCTGTGATGCCCTTCATGCAACCAAGCCATGGAGCCATCAGGCCCCCAGCCAGCCTAAGCATCTCCTTTCTGCCAGAGCTCTGTACAGCCATTCCCTCACCTGATCAGCCTGGGAATGCTGCCATGGGCTGTCCTTTGGGGGTGCAGAATGGTGTCCACAGTGCTGTTGAGAACAGCCAAGCACCCACTTTATGGACTGGGTCTCTGGAGAACTCTTAGGCACCAGTCCACACACACAGACCTCCCTGCCTGGGCTCATTCCACAAACACAGCCCTCCCTGCTGGAACATCCCCCCAGCAGATGCACTATGGACAGGCGTAGAGGTGGCTGGTGACTTTATTTTCCAGCAGAGCAGATCAGGTCAACATGCCCTTGGTGAGGATGTACTCACTGTGGCTGGAGGGTTTTTGGGTGCTCCTGTAGTGCAAATGATCAGATCAACTAAGATTGACTTTGCATAGGAATAATGGAAGTGTCATGAAGTTTTCATTTCCATGTCCCTTCCATTATTCCTATGCAATAGGAATAATGCATCAGCTAGGCATCAGAGGGAAAGAAATCAAAATCCTGGAGCTGAGCAGTCCCAGAAGCTGGACAACCTTGAGTCAGATCTGAAGTTTATGGCAGTGTGGGTTACACATTACTTACACAAGATGATTTATTTTTAATTGCAGACTAATTAATGGAAAGACTTCAGAAAGTATTTGATATTTTTGGCAAAATCCTGGTTCCACTGAAGCCAATGACAAATTGCCCGTGGGACTTCAATGGGACCATGCTTTAAGGCTTTGTTCCTCCCATCTCCAAAAACTAGCCCTTTTGCCAACATTGAGTTGTTATTGAAAAGAGACATTATTAACAGAAGAAACTTATGTTCATCAAATGATTGCACTGAGTAAAGTTTGATAAAGTTCAGTGGCCACATCCTTCGGAACATGTACTCAGTGGCAGTTTGAAACATATGTTTTTTATAAATTTCTCATTCAGAAACAAAGACTGACAGTAAACCCCAAAGGCTTTGATATTTATATAAATTGCTAAATGGTTGCACTGGAAAGTACATTTCAATTAATGTGTCACAGAGCATCACAGTTGTTTTAAAGTTTGCCGACCCAACAACTTCTATAGCTCTGTGCAAGTAGCTTGGGTTTTCTCTAAATCTGTGATATGGAAAACAGTTTCCTTCCACAAGTGCTCTCCAGCAAGTGGGTTTTTTTTAGGTCAGCTGATTTCCCTCAGAACATGCAATAACATTAGTATTATTTTCACCCTATTACCTATTTCAAAGATATGCCTATATTCCCTTTTGGGTTTTATGTGAGCCCTTTATTCCAGTAAAACCCTTTAGTGAGACTTTATAGAGATTAACTACTAACCAAACACAACTTTGCCCATTTGTGTGTTAGCTTTTTTGTTTCTTATGTACTCTGCTGCCGCCTCTAGGACAACATTGTAAAACTAGGTTTTGTTCTACAGCAAGCAGAGACTAAAGTTACTTTTATATGTCAAATAATGCTACGGGAGAAAAATTAACACTTCTAGCTGGATTTTTTCTAATTTGGGAAATTAAAATGAAAAAGTGATGACAAGTATCAAGATCAGTTGAAAAACAGGTCTTCCCAGCAAAGACATAATTGTCCTATTTTAGTTCCATTCCCAGATTTAGTGAATCTATTCAGCTCATGGTTCTGTGAGCAAATAAGAAAAATCTCTTTAAAACTGACCTAACTTTCAATTTTTCCACAGATTCAAGAGTCAAGTAGATTAGTAGGTATAAAATACTCGTTAAATGTCAGAAACTGTCTGTGAGCTGGGAACCAGACAATGCACTTTGGTTCCAAACCTTTTGCTCTTCAAGGAATACATCAAAGTGCATTGACCAGCTCACATCCCAAAGGGTGCCTATGTTCATGGAGAGATTACAGTGTATTTCCTGGTATTGATTGGACTGGCCTGGGGGTTGGTAATCTCAGAGAGGAAGAATGGTTGTCCTTGAGCAGGAGCAAAGCAGTTTGTGTCACGCAGTGCTGCTGTCTCCAGCCTGCACAGGTGACCTGGAGCACATCTTGATGGGCAGGAATCAGTGGTTAATATGTGCCTCTGCCAGTGTATCTTTGCTGGCAGATGTCAGTCATGTTGCTACTCAGGAGACCGAAGACAAAGAGAATTGGATAAACAATAAGGCAAAGCTATAGAAAGGTCAATCTTGGAATCAGCTAGCAGAGAGCTCATGCTACACATGCAATTCTCATTTCTCTGCAGTATTTAAGTAAAATAACTACCACTCCCTACAAAAGCCACTTTCTGCTTGAGGTTGTCATCTCCTTGGCCCCACTTGGCTACCAAGGGGCTTCACTCGCCTGCTTGGCTGCTCTGGGCTAGTGGGACACATCCAAGGCAATGTGATCTTTTTTCCCTGACTTCAGAAACAAGATGGATTTTACCTTCATATTATAACACATAATTGGCCAAATGATATGCAAAATTCACTAAGAGGGGGAAAAAAACCCTACTGCTTACTGTTTTTTGAAGGCTTCTTATTCAAAGATGTAAATTTAGTAAATTCACACTCACAATCCAGTTGACATTTCTGTTTCCCTTCCCCCAAAGTCACAGCCAGCTACGGCTCCTGCAGAACACATTACCATATTAATACACACTATATTGACTCCTCAGCAAAAAACAGCCACTAATTAGTAAAATTGACTGAAATGGAAACAGTTTCTCTCACCTGCTCCCGCTTCACTCACCGGTCCCTTTGCCCTTCAGATGCTGATATTCTCCTGATTCAAGCTCACTTTGTCTTCACAGTGCTCCTTGCAACCCCTGTGACCCTCTGCATAGACTTCCAAATCTGCCTAAGGCTCTCAGGTGTTCCTCTTATCCCATGTCCACCACTGCCACTTCTCTTCATTTAGTAGTGACGTATTTTTTTTCTTTTAACTGTGGATCCTGCATGTTAGATGATCTCAAATTAGGCTGTGGCCAAAGCTTACTGAAGGAATAGCATGGACTGATCCAAACCTTCATGATCCATGGGGTTTTGGTCACTCTCTTACAGATTCACAAGGCAGCCTGCCTTGCTCGTGGGGGAAACAAGTTAAAATATTGACCACCGCAACTAAAATGAAGGTCCCAAGGAAGACTGGGTGTTTAGCTGTAGAATTTATTTAGGTCAAAATCCCATTCTCCTCAGCTTCCCACAGGCAAGCTGTGCATTTATTGTACAGAAAGCAGGATTACTGAATCGCTGCTGTAACTAGGATTTCCCCATGGAAAACAAATCATCTACTGAATCCAACTTCCCTCAACATTAAAAACAGAAACATGTATAAATCATGTTAGCTGAAAATGTGTGGAACACCTTCAGGTTTTTTTTTTGTTCTTATCCAGCAAATATTTCCTATGTACTTTGGTCTTACTTGATGAATGTTAATGGCCTTTATTTAAAACTGAATAAATTGCAACCATCAGAAAATGGTTATGGCAAGTTATGCCAGAACTTGGTGTCTTGCAGTCGCTCCACAATAAGCCATTGCTTATGGTGCTACGTTTTGTTTCCTTTTCGTTATTATTTTAAAGGAGGCAATTATTTCTGAAGTAATATGGGAAAAGTTTGATTAAAAATATACAAATGAATATATTCCCAAATACTGATCCCTTCTGAATAGGGGCAGGTCTATTTTGGCTTGGATGCTTTATTTATTTATTTTATTTTAAAACTAAGGTTTGTTCCTTCAGAGTTTTCCCATTACACTGAATAGTTATATATGAGTAGTATGAAAAATGAAATCTGGCAGAAGCAGTTGAAGAAAAAGAAATCTCCACAGGAATCTGGATACAGATCTACAATTGCTGTAAGTGATGAATGCAAACCAGCACTCTTCAACTGATAGCCTTTGAAAAATATACTGGAGAAGACTTACCTCTAAAAGTGTCTCATGCATGAAAAATACATTTTCCCTTATTTAAAGAGGATTAAAAAATCCAGGCTTTGGTCATCTTCTTACACTTTTACCTACTTGTAATAATTATTATTATTACTCCATTTTTATACATAGGCTCTAAAGAAACTTAATATTATGAAGAAACTTAATATATGTATAGCAGTAGAAATGCACAATGAGAAAAAAGTCACCTCCAGCTCTATTCCCAAATCTAACACAGGAAAGAGCAACCCAATGGCCTCTTTAAACACATGAAGAGGCAAAGATGTAGAGCAAACAGAGGAGGCAAAAAGGAGTCAGGATTCTTTGGTCAGATTTTGTTCATTCATTTTGAAATGGGAATAGAAACAACTTGCATCCCCTGGGTATTGCTAAAGACTTAATTATTTTTTTAAATGATGTTTCAATTATACTTGCATGAAACGATAACTGCATATTGCCACACACACACAATTATTCATTTGTAGTCCAGTAACACATTTCCAGTGTAGTCTTATCCTTTGAGAAATTATAGACCCCACCCTACAGAGATTACAAAAATAATAATAATAATTCATTATTGTTTAAAAGTAAGATAATCATATCTACCAGATGGGCAATTTGTAGGAAGCTATTTGTTGCTTTTGGTGCAGGAATACTTGGATTTATATGTACACACATCCAGTTTGTGCCAAGTGCCAGTAGATGGAGCTAAAGAATACAGGCACCTTTGCAGGTTTGGAGGGTCAATGGAACAGAGAAAATTCCCTTCTGCTTTGCAACTTGTACCAGGATATGGGCACAGCTCAGATAACAGTCAACCCGGACTTGCAGTCTCACCCTAATTCCATTGCCAAGTTTGCTCCCAGTTCCCAGCTGCACTGGAGCACCAGCACTGCCAGAAAGTCTTTGGTCACTGCACACCCTGCAAGGCTCTGTGAATCTTCATCTTTTTCTTGCTTGCCATAGTCAAAAAAATCCAGTGAAGAAAACTCTGGGATTTTACATACTGCTTCAAAACTTTATTTGAAAATTTAGTTGTTTCCAGTTAATTTTGTCAAGGGATTCCTAAATTCTAGTTTGGTTATCACTGAGCAATAATGTGCTCACCTAATGTTGCCTCTTTCCTTAGTGATGACCAGAAACTCATCTCTTCTCATACATAACCATTCTGTGAAGCTTTTAGATCAGTGGACCTCAATAAATCAAGAACTGATACCAAATAGATGAGTTCTAGAGCTGTGCAGGGCAGTGATCTCCCTCCCTTCTTGCTTACCCTCCATCAGGTGCTGATATCTTTCTGTTCCTGTAACATCCACATTGGACAAAAAGCTATAGGACCTTTTCCAAAGGAGAAACCTGAACTGAAGACCCTGTCATTCAAATGCAAACTTTCATATGTAGTTGAGGTTCCTCCTTTTCTTTGAATTTTCTGGAAATAATACTCATAAACAGAGAATACTTCTCGAAGAGAGCAAGGTGTGGCTGCTGAGTTAAGATATTGTTCACTTAGTAAATCCTTACTTTACAAACAAAAATGCATTCACAATTACTTTAGACGAAATTTGCTGAAATTCTATCTTTCACAGCTCTCAAGATCTGGCTCAACAAACATCTTCCAACAGAAGCTGTTACTTGAGTTTTAGATGTATCAGCAGCTTTCCCCACCGTGATCAGCGACACGCTTCAGATTTTAAAAGGACAGCTATTTTTCTCCAAATCATCTTGTTCATCTTAGGTTCCCCTTGACATAATAAGGGAAATTTAGCAGAACGAGGAAGAAAAAACTTCTGCACATCTCAGAGCACTGCTGGGGATGGAATTAGAGGCTGTGTTGGAGCCGCAGTGGCCCTGCAGAGCTTGGGGGACTGCAGAGCTGCCTCAGTGCAGCTGGGAGCAGGCTGGAGCCAGGTCTCAGTTGCCTGAGGTTGTTTGAATCAAAACCAATGCTAATTTTCAGTTTTGCTTGGGGTGATTTTCTTTACCTTTGCTCATCCTCTCAGAGATAAATAAATGCATGCCAACTGCTGGGCCTTGTCCCCGTGGTGAAGGTTTCTGCCCCTGGAGTCAGACTGCAGCCATGCACAAATTAATGTGAAATCCAGCACAAGTGAAAGGAAGGAAGTCAGCACTGCAGAGTGGGCAATCTGAGGACGTGGTGGTTGGAGAGGAGTATCCATCACACCCACAAATGGTTCTGATAGCTGTGAAAAGAGCTCCCCACCCATGGGCAGTTCTTCCCTTCTCATCATCCTTTTTGCCTACCCTGAGTGTCTGCCTGCTCAGCTACACAAATTGGTTTTGTCTAACCTGGCAGCTGAATAAGGGCATGAAGCTTAAGTGGAGAATTTTTAACAGGCATTTTTAGACAGATTGCTACAGGATTTTGGGGGTAAACTCCCCTGGCATTAGAGGCATAAAAATTTCTGTTGCTGCTCCATATGCTGCTATGTGCTGACCCAGCTGATTACTCTTCACAGACTGCATAAACTAAGAGTTTATTTATAGCTACATAAATACATATAAACTTCAGTGGGTTTACCCAGGCCATCGGTAACTGCTAAAGGATGAAATGGCAACTTTTTCCAGAGGCAGATCCTAGGCCACATAGGTCTTTAAAGGCCAAAACCCAGTGTGAGAAAACTGCAGGCCATTAGGACAGAGCTTTTGGAGCAACAGGTGCTAAAAGATGAAGGGACAGTACAGTAAGGGCAGTACCTGCCCTGTAAGTGGTGTAACTTGTTTGCCAATTAGGATTGAAAGCCAGTACTCCCACATTTTACTTTGGGTACCAAAAATTAAAAGGAAGAGAATGAAAAAAGTAAGGTTGGGTCAACGATATCTTTTCTTTCAATGAGATGTTCCTTTCATCCCTCTCTCTGGGAATGTATGTTGAGAAATATACATTTCTTCTTGCCATAGTAATGCCTCAAAGAGATAATTAAGTGACATCCTGGTAACTGCTTATGACTTGAGAGGAAATTTTTGAATGCTGGCACATGGTGCACACTTTACTGTGGCAATTGTGCAAGCTCAGATTTATTGGGACAGTCCCTCGTATCAGTCCAAAGACTGTCACATCCCGTTTTCACTAGTGTCATGTAATTAATCTTCCCTTGACTTAGAGTCAGACCTCATCATTCTAAATACCATAATAGATTTTTAAATGAGAACATTAATAACAAGGTCTCTCTATTATTTACCTTGGCTGGAGTAATGAAAGCCAAAAAGGAGATGGCTACTCCCAAGGGCAGGCGAGGAGAGGCGTAAGAAGGAAATGAAGGTTGTTGACCTTCCTGCAGGAGAGCCCAGGGAAGGGGTACAATTTTCAGAGCTTCAGTTCATCACTGAAAAAGAGGTTGTTGTTGTAATTTCTATTAAGTACTTTGGAAGCACTTCCATACGATGGTGATGAGGGCCATAGGCATACTTAGATAGTTCTATTAAACAATAAAAACATAAAGGTATAATATGCCAGTCTTTTTTAAAATAAAGTGAGCTATGTTTAACTGGAAAGTCTTCTGCCAGTAATAGGACTTAATAGTTTATTTAAATTTGACAATATGAGAATGCTGAGCAAGATTTTTGCAAATCAGCTCCAGTTTTTGTGTTGTATTACAAGAATTTAAGTAAAAAGCCAGAGGCAGCAATTCCATCTGAACAGACTTTGATAAGCTGGGAGAGTATAAGATACTTTACATTCCACGCCTGTATCCTTACTCTTTCTGAGATGTATGTAAAATGCAGATATTTCTATAGATACGGGAACATAATACACAAGGCAATGAAATTGCAGCACCTCATTCACATACCAAATAAGAACAGAAGCAGCACAATATCAATACAGCTTCATGACAAGAACTGTGAAGACAGTAAAATGGTAGAAAAACCACAACCTTTTATAAAGGACAGGGTTAAAACTAGACTCTCATGCTACCTTTCTGCCTCTACACATTTCTGCCTCTTTCATTAAAATGAAAGGGCTAATAAGAAATGCATTTCAGAGTTCAGTCACAATTATCCAAACCCTGCTGAGGACATGGAGTGAATGCAGATTATCACAATTTCAAGAAATCAATGGATTTTTCAGGGAAATGCAGGAATGGTGCACAACTAGAGGCTAGATGCTGTGACTGATGGTGAAAGTTATTCACCAGCTGTTCTCTGAAAGGCTTCAAACTCATTCCAGAGCATGGAATGGCAAGGGGAGGGGATCGGGCATCTTCTGCCATAATTTTCACTCTTTGGTACTTCACTGCCCTTCACTAGCCAAGGTGATGTTATCCAGCTGGAAACTCAGGACCTGAGCCAGGTTTGTTTGTACACTAGCCGGGGTTGGAATACCCTCCCTGTGAACAGTGACCAAACACCAGGGGTGAAATCCTGGTGGAGAAGCGCATTATATAAAAAGTGGAATCACACTAGGGTGAATATCTACAACTGCAGGTTGAAATGGTCAGAAACAGCAAAAGTACTACTCCGGGGTCAAGATCCATTGAGGAAAGGAACACACTGGAAAACATTTCTTGCTCCTGCTTAACAGCTCAAAGAAAAAGGTCCATGAAAGCCTACAGAGATATGTAATAAAAATTGGCCTCAAGGAGCTTATAGTGCAAATGCTGGAGTGAAGAAAGAATTTCAAAAAACAGAGTTAAGCCCAGCTCACAAGGAAGTGTTCTGACTAGAGTCATCAGCAAGGAAAACCTGGGAATACAGGCATTGCAGTCATATACTGAGATACCTGGCGTCTCCAAATAGTATGAGAGAATTACAAAATGTTCTCAGGACAATGTGCTGGTCTTGATTACTATTTAGAGGTGAGTTCTCCAGACAAGATAGAAAATACCCTAGTGTTTAGGTGTTGCACACATTTTCCAAACTCTCTATTTTTGTTTTGTGTCATCTCTTTTAATGACAATGACAGTATCACAGCAGGGAGAATCAGAAAAGGGGACATGAAATATGGTCAGTCAGAGTGACACACTTTACTTTTATTATTTCAAATGATAAATTTGATTTGAGAGCTTTTGGGGGGTACTATTCTTAATTTATAATAAAAGATGTTGAAATTGATGAATGCCATAGATCATTGTATTCCAGAATGGCACCTTGAAATGTTAAAAGCATTAATCTAAAATGATATACTACATCCAGAAACTGAGATGGGTTAGTATGACTTTTCTTCCTTCCAAAAATTCATTGAATGAAATCCACCACAGGACAATACAGCTTTCTAAAAGTTTCTTGTTTCAAATTTAATGTAATTTCAAAGTTATTTCCCAATTGTTCTGTAACTTGCAAACAGCAATTAACAGAAACAGATCTTTATTATCATATCATCATCATTATAATATCCTTTTCTATGGCATATTTTCTAAATGATGATTTCTAAAGCACTTTGTAAATCACAAAGTGGTATAGTCAAGAATGCTGCCAGTTCATGACAGCAACAAAAGGGAAGGAACTTGCTGAAAACAGCTATTTGGTTTTGTGTCTGCTGACCTAAAACAACAATCCATGAAACAGAGTAAAGGAAATGAACACAAAACAGTCAGGACAGGACTGCCTAGAATCACTTGATTACCCCAGGCTCTGTAGGGGTGGGAGATACTGATAGGAAAAGAGATATTTACTATCATATTCTCTTAAAAGCACCCAGACACCCTTGTAATGTCATGGATAAATGTATGAGATACCCATAACTCAAGGGTCACAAGCTGTCCTAAGGAATTTCCAGTTTAAACAGAATTGACAGCCAGAGAGTAGGAAAGGAGGAATATTATCATATCCAGTCATACATAAGGTTTTGAAGCACCTACAGATTAAGAGGAATCAGGCTCATCCCTATCACTGGGGGGAGATCAGGGGTATTTTAGCTCCCTTGTGTGCCACATGCCCCTGTGTCACATGTGGTGATGCTACTGTGACAATATCCCTCTCTGTCCAGTATGCAGAGGGAGTCTGTGGCAGACCTGAGAACACAATCCATCTTCAATGCCCAAAACACTAAATGGATTCAGACAAAGCAAAAAAATTCCTCTGCTTCTATGACCCAGCTTCTCCTATAACAAATATCCACTATGCCTTTGGCTGCTACAGGAGAACAGACACACAGGTCAGAGACCAACTCTGGAGAAAAATATACCACCTGTGAGTGCAGTAACTTTACTGTCACTGATACAGCTCCCCCTGAACTCTCTAAGACTTGTGGGCATATTCCTGTGCCTTTTTTTCTGCTCAAAGTACCAGTGAAGTCAATAGCAAATGCTGTTAGGATGCAGAACCAGGACCATGTGCTTTGAATGGTTCCTGAACAGATTTGACCTCAGTAGCACTAATTACTCATCTCTTTTCACTATAAAAAATGGGGTTTAAAGCATCCTGAAAGCTTTCTGTACATACATGTATAATACCCAAGGCTCTGTCCTTCAAGACTTACATGCCCATAAAGTATATATCAAATAGCTACAACCCTGAAGACACTCCAATGTACAATATTTTGTTCTTGCTGCCTCTTTCCTGCTACTCTTCAAAAAGTTTTGCTCCCTGATCTTCAGGCTTCTTTAGCAGGAAAAATGGGTGGCAAAGCCTAGAGCAAGAAGCAAAGGAGTGTGCCTGTAGTAGTGATTTAATGAAAGCCAAAAGTGATCCCTTGCCTATGTGAGCTAATTTATCACGCCAACAAGTCAAACAAGTCCACGAGTGGCTGTAGCAGTGGTACAGCTCTGAGGCTGCAAAACCAATCTTTTTGCCAAATTCCCCAAAGGAAAAAGAGAAAAGAGCAGCTCTGTTTAACGGATCATGATAAGTCACAATTGTCATTACTGCATTTCAGGGCAACATGCTTTATTTAGCTCTTTAACCTTGGCCTATTTGTTATCAGCACAGTTGAGAATAGTTTATATTCATTAGGAGACTTGTTTATTTTGTAACATAATCCTTTTCTTTGTTAACATGAAAGCACAGCAGATGAAACACAGTTCATCCAGGTCTGCAATGTTGTTCCATAAAAAATATCTCTTGATAAATGATTGCCAGGATTAGATTTTATGGCATAGATTCATAAGAAATTTCAGTCTTGTTCCCATATGATTCTTACATAATAGGAAACATGCAAAACATACTTAAAAGTGCAATTCCCGGTCATTCAGTAAATGCTCCTTTCTTGCATATTTCTGGGCAGCATAAGAGATGTTTATATATTTTGTGGATTTATTAAACTTGGAAGAATTCGTTTTGAGCATGTCAACCTTCTCCTGTAATTTGGACACAGATTTTTACCTCCACTCCCTGAGAATCATTAAACTAAAAAAATCCAAAACCAAAAAGTAAACATGTTTTTGCTCCATATTCATCTTGCTCAAACACAGGTTCAGGAAAGACTTCAGCACACAGATGAGAGAGAAAATTACACTAGAACAGGTGGCTGCTTTTTTATGGCACCAGTCTTGCATTTCCATAAGCAGCTTGCAATTCCTGCTTCCATCCTCAGGTATTCATGTCACAAACACAGAGAAAAAGAAAATTCTCACAAATTTCATTCTCCCCTCCCAAAATGCCAGCTTCTCTGAGATTCAAGGTAGGCTAGAAGTGGAAGTACAAGGGAAACAAGGTTTCTAGTCATTTTGAAAATGTATATTTAGATGACTTCTTCAGTCTGCCCTTGAGCAGACACATTTATCAAGTGGAAAATGTCTCCTCAGACAAACTAGATGTAATACCAATAGGATACATCAGAATGTCTGTCAAGAGCATTGCACTTCCTTGAGGCCATGTTAGTAAAGGAATGTTAACTCTTGGAATATGGGATCATGGGGATTTAATGCAGCTTCAAACACAGAGAACCTAATTTCATTGTTAAGCACTCAAATTTCTTTTAAAACTGGTGTTGGTCTCTATTTGCAATTGAGAAATTGATGGGGTTTTCCTGTCACTTTCTTGCTATGGCTCTTTATAGTTAGCAGAGGCAGATCAGGAATAGCCACTCCACACGTTGGGAAGATTTTTTTCCTCTTGAGTTTTTGCTCTCCTTCCTTTCTGCTTATCTGTGCAGAGGAGGTGATACATTTATATTTCAACATCTTTCTCAAGTATGGAGATTGGTGGATATTTATTCTCTGAGTAGAAATAAGGACAGACCAAGAAACCTCTAGCACAGGCTGCTGAGCACATTTTATATTAAATAAGAAAGAGGTATCTCTTTGAGTGTGAGAAAAAAATCTGCAATGCCCATATCAAAGGTGAACTTCTGAACCTGAAGTGCTCATGGCAGGAATATCTTGTTCACCTATTCCTCTCCAGGAATGGTTTCCATAAAGCTTTATGATGGAACACATAGTAAACAGAAACAATCTTCATCATTCACAATCATTTAATCATGCTCACAGCACACACTTCATCGCAGCTGCCCTCTGGATTTTGGGTTTCTCTCCCTCCCATCCACTGGGCAGAGATAAAACTTAGGTAGGCTTTGATGTGTTAGGACTTCTACTTCTAAAAGAGGGAAGGGAAAAGTACCTGAAACAAAGTAATTTCTGTTTCAGCAACAAAAGTACCACACGTGTGGTCAGGCTATTGAGTCTTTTTCAAGAGAGGAAAAGTAGGATTCAACTTATAGATTTAAGATAGTTTATTATATGGATAAAACAATAATGTAGCTCTCGGTACTACAAGATACCAGGTGAATTTCCTAAAAGCTGGTTGGATTAACCTGAGTATGGAGCCAGTGGCTCACTGCACAGACTGTTTTCAGGACAGACAGTGAGGGTCTGTGTGAGACCAAAAGCTCATTTCAACCATTCTTCTACATAATAAGGTCTTGATTCCAGCAGGATTTGGATTCCACAAGAGGATCCTTCTGGGGATATAACCACACTTAAGGATCTCTGGAAATGCCTTTTAGGCATCCTTTGTGCTTCTGGAAACCCAATGCCGTGGAGAGATGTCCTGAAGTTTTGTTCTTTAAAGGAGAGCATAGCTGTGGTTGGTGGAGGGCTGGCAGGCCCAAGGGTGGGTGAAGCACAGTAGCTTCTCTGGCCCGTGGCACACAAGGGAGTGTTTGTGTCTCCCCACTGCTGTCTCCTGACACTGGACAGAGCCCTGACCTGGAGCACTGGCCCTGGCTGTCTGGAGGCTGGAGCACATCTCTGGGACACCATGAGAAGCTTTAACCAGGCTGCCTCAGGAGCCAGAGAGATGTTTTTCACAGAGCATCTTACACCCACCTCTGGGAAAAAAGGATGCATAGTCCTCAAGAGGAGTGATTTATGTGCTGCACATAAAGAGCTACAGTAAAAACCTGGCTTCCTGCTAGGATGGCACCCACTTCTGAATTTATCCAAGACCAGCATTGTTTCCATCACACAAACCTCTAGATTCAGCATCACTGAACAAAGAACAACTTCAGAATGAAAATTAACTTTGCATTGGAAACCAGCATGTGCACTGTTATGCCCAGGAGCCTCCCCTTTCTCCCTATGTATTTTAATAAGTTGATCTGTTTTCAAGCAACAGAGCTCTAAATGGGTCGCTGTTTATTTGTAAATATGAAGTCTGCCCTTCTGCCTCTTGTGTTAAAACTATGTTTGTTCCAGTGTTACAGCTTTTTTCTGAGTGCCCACAAATTAGCAGCTATCCTTAATTCCATCACTTCCTAAAGACTCAAGCTTTTATTGCTTTTCTGTTTGGTTGGTGGGGTTTTTGGTTATTTTTGTTTATTTGGTTTCTTTGAGGTTGTTGTTTTTGGGGGTTTTTTTGAGCTACAATGCATCTGAATTTCACAGTGGCATCTCTAAAACTAAAAAAAAAAAAAAAGATAAAACTGTGTTACATATTTGGAGGAATTTATGCATAGAAAAGAGAAAAGAATTTAAAAGTCTCCTCTTCAAAATTACTTTTTGTACAATGAAGCAAGCCTGGCAGTCATTAAATATAGAATGAGAGAATTATTTAAACCAGAGAGCTTGGCAAAACCTATCGAATCTTCTTCCTGTTATCATTCTGCCTATATTTATCATTATAGACCACAGCATTTTAAAAAATCTCCTTTTTTCCCCTCCATATTCTGAAGTGTATCCAATGTCCCCTCATGTCAGAGAAGAATATGAACTTTCCAGCATCCCTATTTTGTACATCTGGTAGTCCAACCATGGTTTAGGCAGGGTAAAACCAGTATTCTGGGAAAGGATCAGGCCATCTGACTATACACAAAGCAAACAGGCAGCACCAGCAAAGCCAAGGGTTTCCCTGAGGTTTCAGGTTTACTGTGGATAGGTGCAGAAACATGGGAGGGAAGCCTGGTCTTCCCAGAAAGCACTGGCCCTGTACCATCAAGCCACTTCTCACAGCATCACAGCCCTTGGCTTTAATTCCATATGGGAGAGAGGTTTTGTAGGAAAAAAACAACTATCCAAACAAAAAAAAAACCTGCCCAGCTCACTCTCACTGGATAACATAAGCCCAGGACTGCCTAGCTTCTCACAAGGATACTAAAAGACCCCAGACAAATACATAAAGTTATTACTGGAATTGAATTACTGACTCCTTTAAGGGCATTCTTCCCTCTAAGAAAGTTCAAGCAACATGCAAGTTCAAGGAAGGACGTAATGAGATCAGGGAGTGATAATGCACATCAGATTAAATGTGTGGTTAAGGAAAAATGCAGCAACCAAAAAGAAAATAAAACAGAATTCTGGGTTGTGTGACAAAAGCAACAGCTCCTCTCTTATATGTACACAAAGCTACTTTTAGGATATTGTGTATGACTTGAGGCCTGGATGATATGGAGAGAATGATCAGACACTTCTTTCTGTTAAACCTCAAGCATTAGTTCCCTGAAGGTCTTGAGAGGATGAGAAAAATAAGTCCAAGTGCTTGAAATTTAAGAAAGTTTGGTCAAATATACTGTTCCTCTGTCCTTCTCTTGGGACTCAACAACATCTTGTGATAGGCACTTCCAATGTAGTGATCACAGAGATCACATACAGTGAGAGAATTTAAGATGTAGGGTTTAGATATCCCCTATACTTCTATTCCCAAAGCCTTTAACAGTGAAAAGAGGCATTAACAACCAATGGTATTGAAATGTAGACTGAGTTCAGCCTGGGAACTTCAACCACCCTCTCTAGATTCAGCTACTGTTAAGGAGGCATGAAACCTACCTCCGGCACACGAAAAGAAAAAAGAAGAAAAGAGTAAGAATTTTAGCTCTGAAAGACCTGGAACATTTAATTCTTGGAGCAAGGACAAAAAGAAAAATAAATCAGTTGGGGGCTGGTTTTCTAACAAGTGATGGCAATATGAGCCAAGCAAGAGCTGCCCATCACCTCCCAGGTGTCACAGCCTGGTGTCCCTCCCACCCCTCCCTCTCAGTAAGCCATTTCCCAAGAGACCCCACAGTGGTAGGTCAAAACAAAAAATATGGACAGTAATGGCCCATAAAGAGCACAGGGGCATGAAGCATCCAAACCACATCTGCCTCAAAATACTATGGCTTGACCAAATACTTGATTGCATCAAACTGCTTCCAATTCAGTATTTCGACTCAATGCATTCAGAGTTTTAGATGTGGGACAGTTGGATTAGGAATTACACATTTTATAAAAGCTCGCCCCACTGAAAACAAAAGACTAGCAACAGTAAGAGTTTTCCCCCAGCTAAAATTATCAGTTTTGCAAAAGTTGAATGTTGCCAGAAGGTTTTTGAGAGCTTGTCAGTCATAAAACAGAAAACAAAGGATCATCTAACCATACCAACAAAGAGGTCCAAGATGCAATTATTAGGGCTGCTGACCTCTTCTTCACCCTTTGCCTGCATAAGGGGAAGATGAATGCCACTTACTGCTCTAAAGGGAGAGGTCAGGCTGTACTTGGCCTGAGAATAGACCAATCAGGACATCATCTGCATTGAAAGTTGGGAAAAGAAACCGAACCCAATAAAGCTGAAGTAACATGACAGCTTGAAAGTCATAATGAGATTGACAATGAACGATCAAAGCAAAGCATCTGTTTTTTTTTTCCTCTGCTACAAGGCTCATTTCTATTTTACTGGCTATCCCAGACTGTCTTTTTTTCCCAGCTCATTGTTTTGATTCCTTCTGCTGGCCCATGCAAAGCCCTATCAGCAAATTAGCAAAGGCTGTCTTAACTTGGGGTGAAATACTAGATCTTACTCTAAGCAAAACTGGTAGCAAGCTTGACTTTGACATGTTTAACTGCTTTGAAGACTGCACCCTAAGACAGGAAATGCAGGGCAAGACAGAAATATTATAGCAGTGGTGTGTAGCCCCTGAATCCACTATTCCTTGGTAGTTTCTCCAATAAACATCCATGTGGTGTGATGTGTGTCCCCAGAGTTAAATACTGAGAGGAGCTCCCAGCCCAGCAGCGAGCCTCCAGTGCTGTGCCAGCTTGTTGGAACTCTGAGAGTTCAGCACAGAATAGGAATCCATATGGAGAGAATCCTGCTGACCTGGGCCCTGCTCCTCCTGCTCACAAACTGCTCTGGGGACATTTTTACAGTGACAGTGTCTGCACTTGTTTTCATTTGCCTGCCATAATCTCCTCCCCAGCAGATAAGCTATGGCATGAGGGAAATGAATGATACTAAGACACACGTTTGAGTCGTTGGGGCTCCCTCCACTTTTCCTCTTCCCGCTCTCATCTCCCTCTTGCCTGCGTTAATTTGGCTAGAATTAGAGAGTTCATTTTGGTTAATCACTCAGAACACTGGTGACAGTGAGTGCAGCCGTCATTTCAGAACATGACAATTCACTCCCACAATACAAAATTAAGATTCAAAAAGAACAAAAAACAAAACCCCAAGAAACCAAAACACCTCGCTTCCAAAACATCCAGCATCATCAATGAGTGGTCCCAAACACAAAGTCCAGATAATACCACAGGGTATCTGCTGTCCAGCACCCCTCCATACTTCCAACCATCAGGAAAGAAGAAGCTGATGTGTCACCTAGCAGAATTATCTCATAAATCTCTTCTACCATTTTTTTTTTGGTGATGGTGGTGATGACTTTGCTGGGGAGGAGGGAGCAGTTCTGCTTATTTTATTTTTCAGTGTCTATGGAGCTCTTTGCTCTTTTTACCTCTGTGATAAACAGAGCTTTTGACTTCTGCAGCTATTTTGCAATAAATGAAATGCAAAATCTCTTCTGGCAGGCAGTCACTTTGGATTTTTTCGATATCTATTAGCACTCCAGAATATCTGAATGATCTCACCCCAGTTAGTTTAGTATATGCTAAGCAAAATTTTCCTGCATGGTGTTTTTTGCCTATCATTTGCCATCTGCAAATAGAGTAAGAAAGAATCAACTTCCTAAAAACAGCAGTATATTCTGTATAGAGACCAGCATTGCTAAAAATACATGGCAATAAGTAAATTAATTATAATCTGATAATCAGGGCCGGGAATCTCTTCAATTCCAATGCTGCTTTCATCAGCCCTTTTTTGCAGACCTTGGTGATCTGAGAAACCCAGTTAAAGCCATGAGGAACCTCACCTGGACATGGAACTGAAATCTGCCTGTACCCCAGCATGTTGCACATTTGAACTGGTACTGCTCAGAGTGGGCTCATGGAGAGCCCAACAAAATCAGGGGAGGAGAAAAATGGGCTTTTTGCATTTCCTAATTCCCACTTGTTTTAGCTACAAGCATGCTAAGTTGCAATGATGAAGAGATACTCCCAGGCTCCAGAGAAAGTGAGGTCACCACAGCATCACCAAGTCCTTCAGGAGCTCCCCCCAAGGACACTCCTCAACTGCTCTGCAGAGGGCTAAATCTGTTTGTCACAGGCCAGAAGTTTGTCTCCATTCCCAGTATGTAAAGTAAGGATAATACTATTTATCCCATGGGGAAGTTCTGGGGGCTTAGGTAATGTGTATACATGGCTTTCGAAATATAATCCGCTCCAAGGTCAGCCCCGCGTTTGTGTCACGGAGCTGTTTGCATGTGTGCACACGTGCTGCAGAGGGAGCCCCGATGTCACCGCAGCGGTGCCAGGAGCCACCCGGTAATCAGCGGATAACGGGGAGGGAAGAGGCGATCCGAGGGGTGACACCGCAGCGATAACGCCAGTCTGTGTCGCCGTGTCCCGAGCATCCCCCGCAGCCTGCCGGAGCTGGGAACGTGTGGATCCGCTGCGTGCTGGCAATGGATGCTCGGTGCGGGCGCCCCGCTAAGGTGAGGCGCACATCCCCTGATTAGCTGGGTCGGTACTAAAGAACATTAGGAATTCACTTCTGCCGCTCTGATTGGTAATTAAGTGACTCGTCTACTGGCCGACAGTCCTGTGTGCTTCCCCAGGCAGTTGTTAGTTCTTCGAAAACCACTCCTGACAAAATGAGGTTTGCCCTTGGTACACAGATAATGAGACTCGGCTTGACAGGTGTGGCGCGATTAGAGCGCGGCTCTGCCGCTACAGCCACTCGTGGTAAACACACTCATTACAGCCCGCCGGTCCCCGGAGGCAAAGCATGTTTGACATTATTAATTGGCTTTTCTGTATAAGGAGTCAAATAGATGAAAAGGTTTATCAAGCTGAAATAATTAATTTTGCCTGAATTCGCTGACAGTTCAGTTCTCCCGCAAAAGACCATTTTAAGGGTTTGGTGTCTTTTTTTTTTTTTTCTCCTT
>VXBI01007285.1:963033-1186042 GCA_013397375.1 Toxostoma redivivum
AAAAAAAGACATCTCTTTATTCATGACCAAAAAACCCTATCATGCACTAATCCTTATTGAGGATTTTTTCTTGTGTTTCCCTCACAGTTTTCTTTTCTAAATACAAAATTCAGTAGCAATGAAGATAATAAATAAAAAAATGAGCCATGCACATACAGCCCTTGGTCTCTCTATATTTTTCTGTGCTAGGTAAGAAAAATCACAATGTATTTGAATTTATTTCTGTGAAAGTTTTATGCTCAGTTTTGTTCAGAAGCTTTTAATATGGCTAAGCAATGCAAGTAACTTGAGATTTTTGAGTATGTGAAGAAGAATGTAAAGAATATGTGTGTTCCTATGTAAAGAATGTGTGTGTTCATATGTAAAGAAAAAAGTTCATAAAAGGGAAGCCAGATTACAAAATCAAAATAAAAACTCTGCAACTATTCTGAAAGTCTACTAAAACATAGTTTTCATAAACTTTCCTGACAGAGCTCCCTTTCAAGAAAGTTAATGAAATTGAACCCAAAGCAGATGGGAATACAATCAAGAAAAATTCATTTTCCAATTTCATTCAGTTGCTGTTAGATTTCTCTTCTCCACTCATCTACTTTCAGATTCCTCATCTGTTTTATGAGTTGCTGCTACTTACTCTTCCTATAGTGAAAGATCAATACATTCATATTTTCAAAGTATTTTCAAATCTCTGAGTGAAAGCAGCAACTATATCAAATTCATTTCGTGATTATAAAAAAAAAAAAAAGAAACTTAAAAGTTACTTCAGTGAAGGCTTCAGAATCCAGATCAATACAGAACTGAGAACCGAATATAGAGATTCAAATACAGTGTTATGTTCATATTGCTCAGGTTGGCTCTGAGCCAATAAAACACAGGTGTGTGCCAAGTTTTACACACTGTGAGCAGTGCCTGTGACACCCAAGACACTACTCAGCCTTAAGTGCTTCACTGGGTTGGGACCTTGTTGACATGCAGGAGAAAGGGAAGTGCCACAACCATTAGGATACACAGGAATCCAATGGCTCTCCCTGTAAAGTCTCTTTTTATTGTTCCAACTATTTTTTCTTTAGTTGATAAGCAAAGATGTTTAATTTGCTAGCTTTCATAAGGAGAGAAGTTATGCAACCATTCCTTTCAGCAGCATTGACATCCTCAAAATAAACCACTATATTTTTAAATGTAGACCAGGAGAAGCTATTTCAGAATTAAAAGCCCAAATCTCTCTCTCCCTCTCTCTCTCTCTCTAAAGTAAATGAAAGGCAAAGGTATTTGGCTCATGTTGAAAAATTTTATTCAGTTTAGATAGGCACAAGGAGGGACTTTGCACAGCAAAACTTTCCAGGGCTACTGAAATCCTACCTTTGGCTCTTTCATACAGGATACAAGCAAGCAGCACTCGAGCAAGCAAGCTCATTAAGGATTTCAGAAATGAATCTCTGTCCTTTTGGAAGATAAATACAAACTAAATAAGGATCTAATCTTGCTGACAGATACTTTTTATCAGTTTCGAGCTCATTTAGGTTCACATTTTGGTTCTCTTAACTCATAGAAAATTGGGAATTTGTGCATCTCTGCCTGAATGAATTAGGTACCACCTTACAGTACAGGAAATTAGGGGAGTAGCTCGCATTTCATAGAATCATGGAATACCCTGAGCTGGAAGGGACCCACAAGGATCATTGAAATCCAACTCCTTTATTACATTGCTTCCCACAGGCCATGGGTGGGGTAAGTCTGTATTAGTATTTTAGTTGGATCTAGGAACTTTAAAAGGAAGTTTTTTAATCATAGTGACTTACCACACCTTAATTCACAACACAGAGTAAACTCTGAGGGCACAAACAGGTTCCTTTTTAGATGAGGCTTGTGTGGTAAAAGCACTGCAGAGTCAGCTCACACCCTCCAAGCACCAATGGGCTCAAACTGGACTTAGTCCAGAGATAAAAGCTCAAAAATTCTTACCTCTATATTTTTTTTCTTCTTTCATGCAGGTCTGAGAGGAGAATGCAGACATTCAACCCAATATCATTCTGTTCTCTTCTGTCCATCTCTTGCACCTTGCAGTAGGGAAATTCCATTTCAAACACATGGATAGGATTCATAGACAAAACCATGTGAATACATTTTCCTGGGCTTTGTGACACAGCAATGAAGCTCATTAAGGTGATCCTGGCACACACATCCCATGCTGTATTTTGTGGAGTGATGCACCCTCAGTTTGCCTCATCCTTAGTTCCACAAGAGCCTTAGAAGCTCTGGAAAACAAACCAGAATTACATTTGCATAAGGCATTATGCTTTATTCAGTATTATATTAATTTCTATTTACATGAACGTTTAAGTGCTCCAACACTTAAAATATCATACTTCCACTAAGAGCTTTTTCCTACTGTTTTGTTTTAAATTCGAATATTAACACAACTGAGCCAAAACAAAGAATTTCCCCCCCCACACACAACCATGAAAATATTTATTTTATACTGTGAGAGCAGGGTTCTGTTCAAATAAAAAAAATTAACCGGGGGGATTTGCAGCAAAAATGTGTCTTTTATAATTATTCCCTTGTGTTAGAACAAACCTGGTCAGTCAAGAATCAGTCTGGCTGCAGATTCCTCTTTCTCATGTGAGTTTGAGTCGAAAAGCAAAGATGAAAGCAAGGAAGAGGTTTTATAATTCCTCTTGCAGTTATTTCTTTCTCTGACTAGAATGCGATTAAAGATATCTCATGTAAACTGGGAATAGGCAACACTTCCTAGAAGCTATTTCAAATTCTGCCCTTAAGGATTATATAATAATAAAAAAATCCTCATTCTTACACAGCATTTTTCATCCACAGATTTCATGTCTTGTCTCACTACTGGGGCACCCCACACCCATGTAGAAAAGTTTTTCTCCCTTTGCTTGCTGGCACCCCTGAATGGCTGGAGGGGCGTTGAGGGGGTGTTGCATGGCTGGGTAGGATCAGAGAAGGTGCCAGGAGAGGCTTTTCACTGTCATTTGCCAGAGCACCTGGCTTTGTGCTGGCTGGGATGTGGTAAATCCTGGGGAGGCTGCCCTGAGCAGGGAACATGCTGGAGCATCACAGAACCACAGGGTTCTTTTCATCTCAGAAATACTCCCTGGATCACTATTCTCACTTTATTACAGCTACAGCACTGACTACTGCAGTATCCAAGACAGAAATATTTTCTTCATCATATTATACTGCAATTCCTTTTTCATCTGTCTTCTTCACTTCTAAATCAATTCTCACTCAATGTATTCTTTTCTTTGTTTCATTAACTGATGGTTTTAAGGACTCTCAGTGTTGCATAGTTAATAACTTTTCTGTAGCTTGACTTTTTCCATCAGTTCACATTTCCAAACCAATTAATTCCTTGTTGTTTTCCAATGGTTATTAAAAGGTAGAAAAATCCAGTTTAACCCAGTCTACCGTCTGAGGGATGCATCTATATGCTAATTACTTTTCCAGTTTGCTAGCAGGAAACTCTGCATGATAGAAAGGACCATTTTCTAAAATTATCAAGGGCCAGACTTTTAGAGGTAGTTAGGTGCTTAAAGATGAAGAAGTGCCTAGTGGGGTTTTTAGAAGTGCCTAGAGATTTAAATCCTATTGAAATCAGTGTGATTGAATTAGAGGACTGAATACTTTAAAAGCCAGGCTCCACAAGATGCAAAAAGAGGGTTTCAAAAAAACCCACAGTATTTAAAAAAATATTTAGTCATATAATGAGGAAGTTAAATATTTGAAAGAGCAAAATTACATTTTTTTCTTTAGTTAATTAAATTTTAGGTTAATCAGCAGGATTATTCAATTCATGGTGCATTCAGCCAAGTGACTTCAGCTAACCAAAAAAACCCCTTGAAAAGATCTCATTATAGCCATTTTTGGAAGATAAACCTTTTCCTCTTTTGTTTGTTTCATAAACAGTGCTGCATTAATTCTTGGAAAGGATAATAACCTGTGAGATAAATAAATTGGTATTGTTTTCCTCTTTCACCAGAACAACTACAAAATATATTTTCAGCTGAACTTCACCCAGTTGTATATTTATAAATATACTCAATTTGCTCCAATGACTCATTTCAGTGTAAGAGGTTGCAGGGCTGAGCTCACAGCCAAGGTTCTTGCCCGTTCTCATCCCTGAATTGAAAAGGTGCTCTCAGCACTTCCTCTGGCAGCTTTTATCTGTCCATTCTGCTTCTGCAGCAGCAACATCAAAAACAGCCAAACAAACACAGCCAAAAACTAGCTTGAGATCCCTTTTTAGAAGGACCCTGATAGCACAGGGGAGGAATGGTTTGCAGGTGGCCTGAATTCCGTTGGGCTCAGGTGAATTCAGGATTTGTACACAAACCACTGGTTCTCAGCAGAAGACAGAAATACAGGTGGCTCCCAACACCAACCAGCTAATACATAACAGGACTTTGAAGGTTAATTCTCCTAGGTGCACAGAGGGATTGTCTTTCATCACTCTTAATGCCCTTAAAAACTGGGTTAGGGGTGAAGTTTGAAGGAGAGTCTCCAAAAGAGTTTTCAAGTCACATATAGCCAAGAGTCCTAAACCCTGAAAGGTATAGATCTTAAATTAAGCTGTAGATAGCAAGATACTTTCAGATCTTGCTGGAAAATATAGTTTGGCTAATTTTAGAAATGCTGAGCAGGCTTCTAAAAGGGGAGATCATCTCTCAAAGAAATTTGGTTGTACCTGAACAAGTTCTCCTGTTCTCTACAGCATGAAGAATTTTAAAATAATATTAACAATTTAGGATAGGCATCATTGCCAAGATAGTAAAATAAGATTTATGGCCTCAATATCTGCCTTGATTTCACTCAGGACACAATGACCATGCATCTCTTAAGACTATCATTTCATTGCATCAGGAGTACAGCTAAGCAAAAACACAAGAAAAATTTTATTGCAGAAGAATGGTTCACTGCTGGTTTATCTGATTTGTCCCTTAATCCACAACTTGTATTTATTTCTTCCTTAGAAATATTGCAAAATTGCTTAAGGACAGGATGGCTCAAGGTCTGGTAATGGGATTTTTTAGCCTTTCACATTCAGCTCATTTATCTGAGCATGGGTAGGTCTTTAGGTCAGTGAGTTGTTACCTGCTGACTCTTGTCCAGTGGCCTCTAAAAGAAATGAATGAGCAACTTTCACACGGTGAGCAATTGTCTACCCAAAAGTTATGCCAAAAGGGGACAATAACAGAAGAAATAACATAGCTACACAAGAGTAGAGCCAAAATTTCTTCATGAGCAAAAAATAGGGTTTTTTTCCCTGACACTTTGGAATTATGCTGGTAAGGAGATTTGAGTAATCCAGCAGCTTCTCTTCTGCTTAGAGATATATTTTAGTGACCTTCACACTGAATCATATTTCTCTTGGGCTAGCTCAGTACTTTTTGTGGGCAATAGATTTGGAAAAAATAGGAATTCCCATTCTTCAAAACAAAACCCTTTCATCCTTATGAAATAAAACTTTGAAAGATCAGTAAAGTTCAATATTGTGCCTAAGAAACACTTAACACTGTAATAAAACCAGAAAATGATAGGATATATATAAACACACTTACAAAAATAGCTGAATATGTTCTTAAATTAAGGATGGGAAAAAAGAAAGCAATAAAGTCAGAATGGTACAAAAAAAGAAAGCTCAGGCAAGATATTCCATTTTGGTTAGAACTCATTGGTTTATTTTTCCCATTAAGAGTATTCTGAATGGCTCTTCCATGTTCAGACCTTGAAAGCAAAGTGTGGGCAGGGTCAGAACTGAGGTGGGACTTCAGGTGTTCCCCTGGCTGAGATTTCTAGCTGCAAGTTCTACTTTTTGCTTTTTATACAGTTTTGTGCTTCCCACCCCACAGTTTGGTCTGATCTAGAGCTTTCCAAAAGAAATTACATTTTATTATTTATGCTATTTCATCAGGTCTAGGCTTAATCTAATACTTTAACAAATAAATTAATCTGTTACATTTAACAGATTTAAATTAAAATTTTACGTTTAACAGCAACTGAAAGCAGTCTTTCCATTTAGAGGTTGGTTTTAGCCTCTAAAGATCAGACCACAGAGATCACTTTCATGGTGTATTACTCTTTCTCTCACTTCTCAGTTCTCACTATGCTCTCATTGTTCCACAGATGTGAATTAGATAATCTCTAATGATCTAATTGGTAAACATATTTAAATTAAAGTTATCTGATATTTAGTTGAAGTTTGATGCTTCTGTTTCAGACTTCAAAAAGGCCTCAAATATGTCTGTTTTTTTCCCCACAAATATATTATCTATATATTTGTGCAAGTCTATAGAAAATATACATCTAGATTATCACACCTGTATCAATGCCAGTAAAAAAAAAAATTCACAGGTACTTGTTTGATCATTCTTCAACTGTAATTAGAATTAATCATATGCAAACTTGATTGACAATTTCATGTGTAAATTTGGTATGATTTGGTCTACATGTGCATTTGTTTATACAAAAACACCTAAAATTCATGCCTCCTGTGAATACAATATAATAATAAAAATATTTACTGCATATCACACCACTTTGCGTACCGGATATTGCAGTGTGCTAATTATTCAGTGTATTCAGACAGTGTTCTAGGAGTCTGAATGTTAAACCTTTAGTATCATACATGATACAAGGCAATATTTCATTAGATATCTTAGTATTTTGTTTGATTCACTAGAAGATGTAGAAGCACAGAATAACTCGGCTGGAGGCTCAACCAGTCAAAAATTCTCCCATTTTCTGGAAAAGTATAATGGATATAACTGTAAGCTGACTGCATGAAGATGGTGTAGATGTATCATGATGCAAGGAGAACAAAACAGAGAATGTGAGAATCCAGCCCTGTCATTTACGGTGTTAGGATAAAGACAGTCTGTAGCAGTTTTTGTCACAGACTCTTGTAGTCTACATCACTAAAATTCCCTGTGCCCCTGGAAACTTCTGTTCCATTTGTTTATGTTACGCCAATTCAGTTCAGCACATTCAGCTAAACTGAAGCAATCCCAATTTAAATTTAAATAATAGCATTCATGTTGAGATGGAGTTCAGTAGTTCCATAGTTCTAAAATGACATTTCAAGCTAACCCACTGAAGTTCTATTGAATAATGGTAAGAAAAATTACCTAGCTGTTATCTTGCTTTTACACAGAGCATTGCATCTCAGAAGGTAAAGGCCTCAGACCAAAGTTGTGCAGGAGTTGAGGCAGTTCCCTGGTAAATTAGGCAATTATTTCCTACTAACAAGCCCTGAGTAAAGCTCAGTAAATCATTTGCTGACACAAGCTCAGGATTTGGCACAGGCCTTGCAAGGTAGTGTGCAGGTGGAAGGCAGTGCCCCTGCCAGCACTTTCTGGGCTCTCTTCTGGCATCTGCTCATTGTCCCCATTCTGAGAACAGCTCAAAGCCCATCAGATGAGCAGGATGTCTGTGGCACTGCATGTCTGTTTGGCCACAACACGACTTCCAGATCTGCTGTGCCTAGGGGTTAACTTCGTCCTGTAAGCCACAACATTCCCAGCATCCATGAACAACTACAAAGAGAAACTGCTAAAATCTGCAGAGCTGTCGGCCTCTTTTAAGTGGAAACCCCCTTTGCTGTAAGCGCACAGAGCATGGCTTTAGGCTCAAAGTGGATGTTTTCATTTGCATTGAGCAGCCTCTGCTGAGGCACTGGTGACACTGAGGTCAGTGATGTGCATCCCAGGCGGAAGTGCTGTGGTAGATCCAACGCCTGCCGCGAGCAGATCACACTCATGCGGGCCTCAGGTGAGAGAAAAGCCAATTTAACAGTATTTCAGCAATGGAACATCAGAGCAAATCCGTGCGTGCTGCTGAACGGCCAAGCCAACAACAAGTCATGCTCCGGGTGGGGTAAGTGTGTGGGTGGGGATGAGAGAGAATAGGTCTTTGTCAGAGAGCACACCAGGGCTCCAGATCAAAACATTCTTCAGCCGCGGAGGGGATTCATCATCCAAACTTCGATGCAAACCTGAATCTCATTGCTACTCTTCTCAGCACATTGAGCTAAATCAAATTCCCATGTGTGAGACTGAAACGTGAATCTCAATTGCAGAGCTTGGCCCCATCTCTAATTGTAATATTATCAGTAGTAAGCTTTCCAAGGAAAAGTGAGGGGGCATCACACATCTAACACCCTGCACATAAAATATGCTGGACCAAATTCTTGCATTTACATTTTGCTATCGAAGCCTCCAGAAAAATGTTGATTTAAGCAGTAGGAGCTCTGTGCCTATGTCTCCCTGTGATATGCATATTGTCCCTGTGCCAAAGCCAGAAATGAAGTCTTAGGGTTATCAAGGCAGAGGAAACTACTGAACTCAAGGGAGATTGGGAAAGACTTGAATCCTAGTGTTTTGACTGGGATTTATTTCACAGTAATGGAGGCATTAATGATTTTTCACACAAAGGCAAGGCTAGGTAGAATATGCCAGTGTGCATGTGTATGTGTGTGTGTGAGGGAGGAGAAGGATAGAGGTAAATGTGAGTGGCTTTACACTAAAATTAAATCTGGCTTTTCCATAAAACAGATGTTATGATACCCTTTAAAAAAATAATTAAATTAACAGCAAGCAGAAATGTTCAGGAGAAGGAATTTGGGGTTGGGATTTTGGCATTAGTAATTCCCTATACTTAATCCATAAAAGTTTTCTTTTATGTTTACAGAAGGGGGTTAAAAAAAGAAGCAAGTCTGTTACTAAAGAATTTTAAGATACAGTGGAGATGTGAAAGGCACAGAAGATTTTCATTTCCTGTGTTATAGGGTGCAAATAATATCAGTATGAAAAACCTGGCAGGAAGATTTAAGATAGCAGTTTTTACATTGATAAGTATTTGTTCATTTCCTGACAACAAAAAATATAAATCTCTTCAGAAATTAAATACCCTGGCTTGTTGAAGCACTTTTGTGACGTTCTGTGGTAGACTGGCTTCCTTTCATTGGAAATCCACAGCTAGAATAATAATCACAGCATCAGTTATTATACTTGTATCAGTTCTGTGCTGCAAGAGGCTAATACAGTGTATGGCCGAATTCTCCTACTTTTGTGTCACTTATTTTCTCTGTGGGCCAGATTTGCATTTTAATGGAAGTAGTTTATAGACTTCTTTGCTGCCTTCATAGTGCCACAAGTGGCATCATTAAGTGAGTTAAGCCGGATTAATGCTGATAGTAAAGTCAGATAATACAATAACAGAGGCCTTCATTTCCATTTGGATTAGGTGAAGAGAGCAGGCCTGTCTGGTGCAGGGTGATAATTTGTGAGCGCGATATGTTGTACTTGAGAGGATAAGATTAAATTTAGTGGGTTTAACTGTCATCCCAGTAAGTCAATTACTTCATCTTTTCAGGCTTTGAATTTATTTTATAAATAAAATAAATGGAATATTGAGCTGCTCCACAGCCATTTCGAGCTTCCATGAAGAAGAATTACACATGCTGGGCCAAAAAAAAAAAAAAAAAGGCAAGAAAGGGGAGGGGAGAAAGGGTTTCTGATTCAGCTTCACAAGCAAAGTACAAACTGCATTCAAGTGCCATCATGGCAACAGCTCGGGAATATTGTCCATTTCTCATATCACAAGCATGACAGATTCCATTGTGACTTTAGTTTATTCATAATAGGAAATATTTGTGCTGTGCCTGGCCTTTTCTATTTGTATCTATTAGACTGAAGAAGGAATACACTAAAATACTGATCACTGCTATCATTTAACTCTTTTACTTTTTTCCTCTGCTTGCCATCTCCTCTGTATTTCATGCTTGCACCTTGCTGCTAAGGGAGTCTCAAATAGATATAAATAAATGAGAATTTGTTGAATTTTGATTTATGTCAGATAAACCCTTTTTTAATTTGTCTGTCTTCTCTCCCCATTTCCATCCTTGTTTAGGACACCAAATCCCTGCAATACTGTTTCTTGGACATGGAAAGTTTGAAAGCTTTCTGTAAATTAGATACAGATAGATAAGCACCAACATCTTCATTTCCATCCACAGACCCAGAACTCAGGTGATGTCAGGGGATTCTAAGCATATCAGCAAGAGAGCACCTATACAGAGTAGCAGATTATTTCAGAAGCTCCCCAAACTCCAGATCCTTTCACAACATCCTCTCCAAATAATTTTCTCCTGTGATTCCTGCTGTGGGGTATTATCACCTGCAAGAGAAAAAAAGCCACAGCTGGTTTCTTTTAAGCTTTTGATAAAGCTCAGCACTGCAATGAACTGAAGTTTTCAGGTCTTATATGGCAAGGTATTGGGCACCCTCATCTCCCACTAATGCTGAGAAAGAGGTGGCAGTAATCTGGGAGGCCGAAAGGATGGAGCTAAAGGGTAAGGCAAGTTCTTTTCATCCCCATGTGAATGCTTGGCACATGGACCACCAGCTAATTCAGTCAGATGACCATCCTAAGAGCCTGGAATTAAAGGACACTTTACAGAAGGACCCATTGTAGGAACCCTGATAGCCAAGAAAGTGAAAACACCTGTAGAAAGACAAGAGTGATGGACAAATTCAGACAGGCTTGCCTAGGACATGCCTTTTTATTTTCCTGCATCTCTCACACATGGCACCTGTCCAGTTTCACTGGGCACTGCAAGGTGAAAGGCACCCTTCTGGGCTGAGAGGGTAGGATAACAACAAACTCTGGCACTTTGTGCCAAGGAGCACTTGTCTTCCACACAATTAGCCTGATCCAAACCATAAGTAAATACCTATTTCCAATGGGGGCTTATGGCATGTTTGCCTCTCTTTTACAGTAATAGAGGTTACATATAGCTTCCCAGAAGTCAGAGGAATCACTCAACAACCAAACTTCTAAGGCAAAGAGCAGGGTCTTTTCTTGACACAAAGCTATATGAAATAAAATAGGATGCATCAAATTACAGTATGTGTATCTTAAGCAGAGGACACCATCTAACAATGATTCCTCTGTAGTTTGGAGATATTCAGCAAAAAATGCTGTTCTTTGAAAAGTGTTAAACAATACAATTTCATAATTTCATGACACAGTTTGGTGGTCAGTTTGAGTTTCAGATATCTTAAAATCTGACAAACCTCTTTAAATTTTCCTCAGAGAATGACATTTACATCTTCCCATCTTTTGATGTTGAACCATTTCTGTAATTACTTATAATAGGGACACTAAATGACTTTAATATTCACAGGGTTGATTTGCTGATATATATGGAGTTTATAATCAAAATCCCAGTCCTGAGTGTTCTTACAGATATCAGTGTCCCATTTTCTCTCAAATTAGCAATGTCATGCAAGTTTTGAGAGGCTGTAATTACAACCTCAACAGAGCAGAAAAGCCCCCAGCCTCATTCTGCTCAAAAATGAGTCTTCCCTTGGCTTTTACACTGGGGATTTTTTCCTTCTTGCATCTGAGTGTTGTGACTGTGATCCAAGTTATACCTTTTTTTGGACACAGGGATGCCATGGGGTTTTTATGTGCAGATGTCAATATGGCAGAATTTGACCAGCTTGACTTTAATCTGCCCTGATTTGTCACACAGTTCAGCCAATTGAGTTCCTTAGATGGTATGGAAAATTGGTGCTGTTTTTCTCCAGAATGCCTGTTCACACACTAGCACAGTGCACAGACAGTCAAGTGTGCAGTAAATGAAAAGCACAATAGCTCAGTGGGTTTGCCACAACCAGCAGGGCTATTGCCCCTAGTTACTAAGTTAGCTGAGCTATTTCAGGGAATTTAGACTGTATGGCAAAATTAGGTACCTCGATATCTTCCCCTGCTGTGCTACCTGAGCATCTCACAGTGCTTAGTGTTAACAACTAATGTGTGAAATAAGGCAATATTAGCTTTCATTTTCCAGGAAGTGTCACAAAAAGAGATAAGTGCAGGCTTGAAGGTACTCAAGATGTTAAAAAATATAGATAAATAAGTAGTAACTAGTTAATAAGCCTTCTTTCCTGACCTTTCCCCTTTCCTCTTCCAAGGACTCAACTGACCTGATTAGACTGGGATGCAAATCCTCCAGGGGACACCTGCTTTATATCTTTTGCTATTTAAATATTTTTTCAATCAGTTTTTAGGTAATATTAACAAGCAGAAGCCCTTATGCCCAAAGAAGTCCCTCAGTCACTATATGATGTTACTGTTGGGAGAGCTGAGCAGAAGCTCTGTCACAGGTTCTGTAAGGAAAGAGGCATTTCAACAGAGACTAGCAAGGCTAAAATCCGTTCAATATTCTCTTTGATGAGCAGCTCAGTCCAAAACCTTGGCAATTTTCCACTTATTTGAAAAGAAAAGAGAAATGTGTGGAAAGCCTTTGCCATGCAGGAATCCAAATGGGCTGGCATTGTCGTGATGAACACTGAGGTACAAAGTCAAAGCGGTTGTTCCAGTGCACATGGGATCCTTAGGGCCAGCTGTCACCCCCCCTTATGCAAGTTTTATGGTGACATAAAGTCTCTGAGGCTGATGAATTTGCTTCAGGCTGGATATTTAAGGTATTTGAAATTTATGTCTGCACGTCATAGAGGGCTGGTTGAATTAATACTTATCCAGAGCATATAGAAGTATTCTAGAAGTCCTCTAAGTGCCAAACATGGCTATATTTGAAATTGTTCTTATCTGATAAAGGAGAGCTTAGTTCTTATTGGTATCAGAAGCAGAAGTCTGTTTATTTGTTATCCATCAGTTGCCGTAGAGTTATATGTGTTTTAGGAGGGACAGAAGCGAAGACAGAGATCAAGCCAAAAGAACTGCAGCAGGATCTTGACTTGACTTAATATAACTCTGTGTGAGCTATTAAATTTAATTAGTATTAAATGGTGCGACAGGGAAGGTTCTGCCCATTCCAGCCTTCAAATGAACCAGCCTTCTTTTTACTGTTTTGGTTCTGCTAAGTGCAGGAGGTTTACTAAGCTTGTATTAGACGGCTTTGACAAAGAGTTCAAAACGATTTTAAATCTCCTGGACACTTTGATAATGTGTATTAAAAATGCCATAAAAAGTATGGAAAAGCTGAAAGTAAAGACCCGTGCCAGCCAGTCTCAAAAGAATTTCTACCCATGAGATCATGTTATCCCATTCAGAGTACAGAACAGAGGGAAAGTTTAGGAATTCAAATCCTTTTGAACCTGATACTGTAGCTGCAACAGCAGGGCCGGATTTATGGATTTGTAGAGTGGTTAACACACTTTTGCCTTTACCAAAGTGTTATGTCTTGTACATTAGGTCAAGATGCCCAGAATAGAACACTCTGGTTTTATCAGGCAGTTATTAAAATGCAGCATAAATCCATTTTAGCCGTTGCAGGGAAGATCCTTTGTCACTAACAGCAGCTCCTAACAACTGTTGAGTTAAAGTCAGGTGCTTCCAGACTGAAAACCTCTCTTTTCCAAGACTGAAGTAAAACAGGTATGGTAGAAAGGAGAATACTCATAGGCTGGTAAGAACATGAGCCTAGCTGGGATATGCTGTCCTTCAAGGCTGGTATCAATTCAGGAAGCCACTGATCAGCTCTGAAAACACAGGAGGGACCAGCCTTCAGAAAGCAGTGTAGGGGTCAGAGAGGGCAAAAGGGAGTTTTTCAGCAGCTGCAGCCAGCTACCCCAGGATCATCTAAACACTGCATACATGTGAGGTGTTGGCAGTAACCTTTGAGTCTACAGTGGGCCAAGACCACTAAACACATGATTTACATGAGCATCATCTCTTTTTTCTCTTCTTCAATCTCTCTTTTAACATATATTCTCATCTCAATATGCAGAACATACCAGTTTTAGAGGAAGAATGAGAAGAATTCTTCCAAAGAAAGAGGAATGAATGGGTGTGAAGTGGGTATCATAGTGTGATTTTCATATCAGGGAAGGTCAGTGATGGGATGAGCAGGAGGAGTGTATGCAGCAGCATTAATTCTGCAGCCAGCTAACTCAGTCCCCATCTTGCATCTAAGAAAAACCTACTTGCCAGAAGGAAAACAGTTCAGTACATTGAACTGCCTACTGAGGAAGCTAATGGAGCATTTTACGGATGAAAAAAGAGTGCAGCAAGCTCGGTTCAATAAAGATGGGTTGAACTCTAGAAGGGGAATTAGTGAAAATATACGATAATAGGACTGAATATTATACAACAGTCCATTTGTGCAGATTTGAGTAGAGAAAATAATATTATGATGTTCCCTGAGCATGTGATCTCTTATCTAGTGACTATACCATGATACACATGTACAATGTTAGTTTTACAGTTGAATGTGCTTTTTCCTTTGCATATTATAGTTTTCAAAGGTAGAGCCATGACTTTTCTGAATATACCTCCGTGTGGGGAATTTTTAAGCTTAATATTATCTTTCCATGGGAATGGAAGAATGCCCATATGTACCTCACGACATTTTCACATGCTTCACTGCAGATAAAAGAAACTATTTCAGGAGATGCTGTTGCTTTAAGGATTGACTTATCACCTGTTAAAATTATATCTGTCAGAGGGCTGAGATTTAGAGAAACTTTGAACTGCAAGTACATGGATTGCCACTTATGTGTTGGCCTGGATAATTTTATCATGTTCTACATGCCTGGCGTCAATATAACAAATTCTTAAATTCTGTATCACATTTTTTTTATAAGATTTTATTTTTTAATAAAGAAGGTTAAGGTAATTTACTCACCATGCTTATTATATATGAAGTTGTTGAAATAATGAGGGCAATAAAATTGAATTCAGCATTGTCTTTATTGGTTTGAAGGTTACATTCATAAGCTTTGTTTGTTTTAATAAGTTTATTGTACAGTCTTAGGCATATGTTATTATGCAGGGATGGATATGCTTTGAATATTTTTGTAATTGTGGGTAGTAGAAAAGTCATTTTCTGTTAGATTGCACAAATCCATTACATTAGTAGAAAGATACATTATTGTAATAGGATTAATGTGCAACACATAAACATGATCAGTAATATTCTTTTTGATAAATTATCTCATTTTAATGACTTGGAATGTAGAGAGATTTCAGGATAGTTCCATCTTTGATTTGCATAATTGTATTACAGACAGACAAATTGCATTATATTCTTCATTAACAATAGATGGCTTGTATAACTATTGTATTTTTGAAGGCACTGCTTTTATGTTCATCCTGTAATTTGTCATTTTATGACACCACTGTTTAACTTAGTTTGGAGAGAATAGAAGCTAAAAGATTATTTGATTTTAGCTGAGTGCAGTAATATCTTTGCGTTCAACAGTAACGCAGTGAGCTCTTGTTTGTTTTAACAAATTATCATCCACAGCTAAAGTTTGTTAAAAAATATTCTTCTCATTTGTGGCAGATCCCACATTCATGGCCTTTCACAGCAAAGTGTCAGCACTTGTAAATGAACTTCAGTGTAAAAACACAACATAAAATTAAATTAGATCCATCAGAATGTTTTCTCCTTCTCTGCTTGGGCTCACTCTCTCTTTTTCTCCTTTGCACATGCACACACACAGAGACACGTGGTCTGTCTTGCTCTCACTGAGTTCTTCAGGGTTTCATAATTCCATAGGCTAAATATATCTGCTGAATTGCAAATGATATCATAAAATGTATAATTCATTTTTTCAATGGCAAATCCTCCTCTTCTAAGATCATGTGTTTTCTCCATGGAAAGCTAAATATTCTCAGAGATGTTTTAGGATAAATTATTTTTTACTTTTTCTCTAACCAAATCTTGTTCAATCGTTTTTGACTGCTAAGAACACCAGCAAATTAAAAATTAGTAGCTTGAGAAAGGTTTGCACTCCTACCATCAAAACCAGCTTCTTACTTTAGAAAATCTAAGAGTTGCACCCAATTAGGGCATCTAGAGCCTGATCCTATAAAACAAGTGGGAGTGCAGTTGTAAGTCCTAAGAGTCCAGGACTTCACCCTTGTCATCCACCTACTAACACCTGAGCTCTGGCCTCCCTAATAATGTTGAGGGTTTTTAATACATTAACCATTGAAAATAAACTTTATAGCTGAGAAAAAGAGAAGGAATCTGGACGAAAAGTACATATTCCTTTAGCAGCTTAAGTACATGATTACAACAGTTCGGAGGCTTTTAACTTCTTATATCTTATAAATATTTTTGTCGAAATGAGTCAAAAATAAAAAATCCTTATCTTGGATTTTTTCATTCTTCCAGAGAAGAAATATATAGTAAGTTACTAAAAAACAAATTCACACAATTTTTTTAGAACACTGTACATCTTCTAAAGAATAAAAAGGAAAAATACTGGTACAACAGGGTGGAAATATATAACTGGGTCCATTAATGATGAAATGAAGAAAACTCTGGATTTATCTTGACTTATTTGGACTATACTTTTAAAGCTTATTTCTTTTAGTTTTCTCAAAAAACTAAAAAACTTCATGGAAGCTGTATCTGCCCACCCCTATGCTGAAAGTGTTACTGGATATTTTTCTAGAAGGCAGAAGGTTAATATTTCACTGTCTTGGAATCTCTTTGAATGTCTCCACTTTGGCTTGGCAAAACCTTAGTTCTTAGTTAAGGGAGGATAAACATGATCTGCACCATCATATGGCTTCCATGATACTGAGAATTAAGAGTTAATGAACTCTGCATATGCAAGGACAGTTTCTGGAATGTATCAGATTCAGAGACTGCTTGCAGAAAATTCCCAAAATAGAACTACATTTACAAGCCATTTGTGACCATGCAATGACCAAGCAGTGTGAACATTTACATGAGTTCTGTTAAAAGTCATTGTCAAGAATGTTTCAGCACTGATATCTACAGCTGACCTCCTCAGCCCACCCAGCACCATACATTGCTGATGTGTCAATCTGAGAGGGTTTTATGCTTCCTGACACCTTGGATCAAACATGGAGACACACTGGTTTTGCCCAGTTCCCATTTTTTGTGTGTTTTGTAAATGTTCACATTGCAAGGCAATTGAGATCTAGTATCATACATTTTTAACACTCCAAAGGACTCCAAGAAATATCTTTTTGCTGCTTACACTAAATACCCAGAAGTCTCACAAAACAATTAATGTGAAAAATGAGCTTATGCTGTTATTTACCATCACAATAACTCCTCTAATCAAATATACACAGGCCACACTTTCTAAAAAGCACAATTCTATAGGTTATTTAAGTAGGGCAAAACAATCACATCCTCATCAGTTGTATTTACCATAGCTCACTGTCACATATGCTCTTCCAAATTTATCACTGTGTTCTCCAGATGGAAAGCCAGAGCACTCTGAATGAAGTTTCACCCACCAAAACTGGTCCATGTGACCATATCACATGGGATAAACTGGGCTTGGAAAGGAGTCTGGGGAGGCTTGACTCCAGGCCACCACTGACTCATCCTCTGATGCAAGACATGCACATTCTGCTTTTATGTCTGCTTGTGCTGTTCGTTCTCTCCATTAAGATGCCCTAGAGCAGGTTTTCCTTCCTCATGATTTGACCATGGATATTAGAAAGATAAATAGGGAGAAATATTTTAGGATGTATATTTACTCTTCAATTAGCTTCCTTCCATTGTCTAACTCTTATTAATGCATGTGGAAGAAGTTCCCTCAGAGAGTACATATTACAACACCAGTGTTTTTAAGTCTTGGAATTTTTCCTTTTCCACCAGGATAATAATTATAAGTATCAACAGAAATAAAAGCTGTCACATGTAAAAATATATCAAACTAGAAGGAAAAACCTTAAACAAACAAGCATCACCTTTTTTTAAACATTTTCCTTAAAATAATTCTTCTCTCTTTTTTCTTCCTTTAAGAGATTCCTTAGAGCAGAAAAACAGGATGCATATGCTGTATTGTCCGTGTGGAAACTAAACATAACACCCTTCAGGAATTAATAAGATTAAGTTACACTTCAGTGGGAAATCAGTGTACATAAATTAATGAAAATTTCCTGTGGATGGTGGCAAAGAAAGCTACTCACTGTGCCAGTGAACTGATGTAAACTGACATTTTGTGATGGGAATTACTGAAGAAGAATTAATAGGACCTATCTACTGCCTATGACAGGGTATAGGAAACCTCAAGTGTTCCCTATGAGTTGATGTTTTTCATCATGTCCATAAATGAACTAGTGAGTATGTTCTGATGCTTTCTGTCTCAGACATAAGGTAAGGGTTTTTTCAGATGTAAAAATGTCTGTTGCAGGCAATCACATCAATGTTTGCTTAAAGGTATATGTGTGCTTAAATGGTTCTCTGATACTTGGCATCAAAAATTGACCAACGTCTGCTCTTGTCTTACATGCACTTCACTGCAGGAGAGCACCAGCTCCTGTCAAGTCACCAGTCATTAGAAATTTTCTTCTCCTTGGACATCTTATTAATGGTTCTATCTCTCATTCCCTTTCAGAGCAGTGAAGGTCACAAGAGAGAAATGCTAGTGTCTTCTAGGCCCTACATATTCTCTCATTTCAGGCTCACCATCAACCAGAAGATACATGGAAATTCATCTAATCCTATTACTGTGAGGTTACTTAATTCTTTCAGTCTTAGCATCAACCTTTGATTTTGATATTGATAGCAAGGATGCTTTTGAGGCACATTTTTAAATCTGGTTCTTGGAGAAAGAGATATGTCCCAAGGCAGTATTGGACTTCTCTTCTGTAGGCCATCACATACAGACCTGGGGAAATCAGATTTCCTTCTCTTTCATCTTCTACCTGTTATTTTTGTTTGCCATTGAAGAGTGGTTTTAAATTCAGTTCTTTGGATACAAGCTATAGCTGTATCTCAGCATCTTAAGTTAAATATTCATCTCATTAGATTTATTCTTTCAGGAATCCAGGAAGGAAAGGGTATTTGTGTTTTCTGCAAGATGTCAAATTTATTAATGTATTGTTTATTTCACTTTACAGTATTAAAGAAGATATCTTCCAATATTACCATAAGGATCCATCCTATTTATTTATTGAAGTTTCCTTGCTCTTAGAAAACAGTTTCCAGCATTTCCATATGCTTATTTTTATTTTATTAACCTTAGTTATGTTGTAGCAAGGATCACTAACTACTAATTTATTTTAATTGTTAAAGCTAACCCAATAAGGTTTGATCAAATAATCATAATATTTTTAAGATTCCCAAGTCTGAAACTATGTTTGGTACTTCAACATTTATTGTAATTCTTGAAGCTCACAATGCTTTTAAAAATCTCCTTTGTGACTTGCCCCTGTTATGCAGAGTTTAAATATCTCACCAACCAAGTGAAGTGTTTTGTACTATAGAGAAGAATCTTAAAGATACAAAAATGTATCACTGCCCTCCTATTTGCCCCATGGTGCCCTATGAAGTGTCCAGTCACTTTAGGCAAGTGGAATGATGACTGTTAAAGGATTTAAGTGCATTTAAAATTCAGTGCTGAAAAAATAATTGTTTATAACTGTGGGAAACAGGAAGAACTTCTGTTGTTCCCTTCAAAACTTGTGTTACACATAGAGATCAAAATAAAAGAAAACCTCTGAAATGCTTAGGTAGTGGCATCCTACAGGGAACAAATATAACCACAGGAACAATAGGTATTTTTTCAGCCCTCCCATTGGAACTAATACTTAGCTCTAGATCAAACACACAGGCGATTCTGGGACCTGAAAATGGGCTTCCCAAAAAGCCCAAATGCTCACAGTATACATGTTTCCCTTTTACCCACCAAAATAAACACTCCATAGACTTAAAAGCGATGAGTTTATTTCATATAACAGTAAATGGCCTTCTAGGGTCAATATATTAGTTTTCCTCTAGATATACAGTTTCAATAGCAAGCGATGCATGAAGTCTGTTAAGCCTTTTGAATTGTCTATCAGTTCTGGGAATTATAGATTTTAACCCATATAGATACTTGGCTCAACCACAAAATGAAAAATCATTAAGAAAAAAGCACTGTATATTATTACTCCAATATGTACTTGTGATTTAGAATTGGCATTTCAATACACAAACAAAATTCCTAGAATCATCCAGCTAAATGCAAATGGGTTCTATAAATACTTTAAATAATAGAACAAAAGAAAGCTCATCAGAATTTACTACTCATCCAAGTGCATACAGCTTTTTCTATTACACATACATAAACACCCTTTGTACTCCTACAGTTGATTGAATCAAAACATGAGAAGATCTGAAAACACTTTTGTAGTTTTCTTAAAGTTCTACCACTACTGTAGTAGGTTCCCTGGTAGTGCACAGGCCATACTCTGTAAATAAATATGTGTTTCATTTTCAAATGGAATTTCATTAATCAAACCACAGTAATAGTAGAGTATTTAAAACAGATTTCTCTAAAGAGGGGGTAGAACATGCCAGCAAACTACTGATACAGTTATGTTGCACAATGATTTAAACCATCTGAGGAGATGGCCTTCTGCCTTCGGATTTCATGACAGTCTGGGCTTGAACTTCTTCCCTCTTTAGAGGCTCCCAAAACAACCCCAACACTGTAATGAACTTTGAATCTCCCCTTGCTGGAGTCAAATGTCAAATTCCTCTCCTCATTTCATTCACAGGGAAATTCAAGAAAGAAGTAGGTTATTGCAGAAGTGCCACATCTGTGAATCAAACCAAAGGCATTCAGGTGACAGTGGGCTACCTTTAATAAAAGTATCTTCAGATATATATAGTGGGTTCTCTGACTATATACAGCTTTTCACCTGGAATTGGAAAAGTACTTTATGAATGAAGAAATAGAAATACTGGTAAGAGAATGAGATTGAAATATCATCCAATAGCTGGGCTGGGAACAAAGAGAAAATATCCAGTGTCCAAAACCTTTGTCTCTATCTTCAGAGAGTAACAATGGGGAGCCAGTGGCTTGGTCCCCAGATGTTTTCTCACGTGAATATACTGCAACAGCAGCACTAAATGTTTCCTGCATAAAGATGGGTTTTATGTGAAGTTTTCAGATAAAGTATGGGTAGCCAGAGCTCAGCTCCACAACGACTATCCCACTTCTCAGGAATGCCTGTGGATTCATTGTTTAGAGCCACAGAATAGAATCAAAGAGTCTTTTGGGTTAGAAAATACCTTTAAGATCACTGAGTCCAACTATTAACCCAGCACTGACAAGTCCATCACTACAGACAGAAATCCACATTATCCATTTAAAACAACTGGAACTTGCTATGAGCTTCATAATTCGGTCCTTAATGTACAAGTCTGTAGGTAGAGAGAGGAAAGGCTCAATAGACAAAAGAATTACTTCCCTAAGAATCTCTGAGGATTTCAGGCAGAACAATAAAAAACTAAATTAACTTATTCATTTTTATCACCTGATGAGCATAATTAGCAAACAGCACATAATGACAGCAAATAATGGCTCTCTTTCCCCCCGATTAAGATAGCTTAATGACTGTATTTTCCCACAGTCTTAAAGCTCTGCTGTATTTACCAGCTGTACTCACCTGAAAAATGTTTTGTCTGTCAATATTGAAGTTAACAAAATGCTTAACTACAGCACATAATGATACTGACACAAAACAGCATTTGAACTGATCATGGAGGCTTTTGCAGCTCTCACTGTGCTGAATCCTCTGCAACAGCAACTCAGAAAAGAAACACGACGTAGCAAAATTTAATCATTCCCTTCATCTTCCCCAGATGATAACTAATAAGCAACCTTCATTTGTGATGTGCTTCTTTCCTTTATGAGTTTCACTATCCATGTATGAATCCCAGAACAACCATCTAGAGAAACATTATGTTAGAACTGCATTTTAATGTCAGTACTTTAACATACAGCTGCAGGATCCAGGTACCCTTTGGTAGCACTGAACCATCCCTTTGGGTTTCAAGGTTGGGGTTAAGGTTATCGAGCTGACTCACTCTATACTTGCACTGAGAGACCTTGCAATTAAGCCTTGGGAAATGGCTTTGCTGAATTTTCTAGTGTTGAAATCAGCTTTTTGCAACACGAGCAAGATGCAAAATGTCTTGTCCAATGACAGAGTTTTCATGCTGTATCTTCAGCAGCAAGTGACACTGATTGCATTGGCAGCTATTGCTACCCACTGCTAGACAGAACAAAATCTAACTAATTTGGATGAACTATAAAATATACCTCTCCTCAGGCACAGTCTTGCAAGACCCCTGGAGACTGAACTCCCATTGATTTCCTTTGACTTAAAAGGCACAAATGATTCGCATGACCAGATCCAGAATGGATAAAGATGGAGAACAGCAGTGATTCTGATATCATCCTAAAAGCCTCTCTGACCCTCACTGTACAAGCCATCCTTTGATTCATCTGTCACAGCAGTATCTAACAGAAGTATTTACTTTTGAGGATCTTCCCAGCTTATCGTATTTTACCTACTGATTCCAAGCCACAGCCTAAATGTCAACTTCTGTCTCTTCTGGATATCTGTATTCCTCCAACATCTTGTTGTCATATGAAATGATCAGAGGGATCTCTTAGTTCCCCTCTTCTCTATGGACATTGCCCAACATGACAATAGTCTCTAAGCAATACTCTGTAGCCAATTAAAGTGAAAAATATACAAGAGAAAAACCTAAAGAAAAAAAAAGTGTTATTCTTCCTTCTCAAATCAAAGTTTAATCTATCTGGGAAATAAAAATAATATTACATCTGACAGTCCTACCCTAATTGATTATCTTGTGAGATTTAACACTGACTTTAACAATATATCAATGCTCTATTTTTTTTTCCATTTTATTTGATGTCCTGGTAAGAGACATTAAGAAAAACCTTCCAGCTTTACATAAAGACAGCATGTGGCACTTTATCACCTAAATGCTGACTATGATGGTAAACTTTCTGAGACTTCTAAATTCTGTGTTGTTCACAGTTGTATTACCTGGGTGTATCATGAATATATTATTATGCTGCTGAATGCGTGGCTTTGCTGATAGAAGGTGCTTTTCTCATGCCAGGGGGAATATAGGAGAAAAAATGTAGGCTAGTCTTGAAAAAAGTGAAAAAGTTTGGGATTTTTTTGTTGTTGCTCTTTTGGCTCTCTGTTCCTCTTGCAGAGGAATAATTTTCTCCAGTAATGCCTCTTCCAAAGTAGTTCACATGGGCCCACAAGCCCACAGTTCCCCACATGATTCATGCAGTTATTAATTAGCTTATTTACAAGAATCTGTGATTGACTTCTCACTCTATCTAACAAGATCCAGGTAAAGAAGCTTATTCATCAGCAGAGGATAATTCAGGGAAGAAGCTCAGAAGACCTTAGTCCTTCAGCAACTGGATATTATGCCAAGAAATAATCTGACAGCAAACCTTGCCAAAACTAAGCTCATGCAACTTGAAGGATCTATCTACAGTCATCCTTTTCCTCATCTTTGTCATGGCTATTTCTAAACAGACTTTAGAACTAGAGAAAATCCTTGTGGCTTCTGGACCAAGTTTTTCTGGGGGTCACTGAAAACCAGGAGTATGAGTACCTATTGCAAGATTTGAAATGTACCTCGGGTACAAAGGAGAGACTGGAAGAATGAAGGACAACCCTGCGTATGTAAATATACACTTGCAAACACACACACAAGAGCCTACTAATACTATAAATGTTATATAATATGCTGGCACTTGTTCAAAACTTTGAGGCATTGGTATTATTTTAATCATTTTTCCTATTGAAGTAAAGAAACTGCATGTATAATTAAACAGTTGTATTGTATTGTAGAAATAACCATGTAATGACAGTTAGGAATTCTTGGTTTTTCATGGTAATATCAAATATAATTACCATGTAATCTGCAGAAAGCAAACAAGGCTGTAATTGTTCTATAATCCAATTAATTACGGGGTAGCAGATTGGTTATTTCTTCCCAATAAAACATACAAGCAAAGGAAATTAACTGGTAGAGAGAGAAAAGTTACTTTTCCCTTGAAGAAACTTATTTAATAAAAAAAAAGGTTTCCGAGAATTTCATGTCAAAGGACAAAAACGCACCTCTCTGAACAAACTGCAGTCTATAATCTGGCATTATTCCATCAGCAGAAATACTTTCTTTACTGTTTTTCTTTTTAGCTTCTAGAACTGTAACCCTTCCATTGCAGTAATACCACATATTTGAGTGATTCTATAGGAAGATACCGAGTTAAAAGCATAGAAAAAGGAAGTCTTATAAGTATTCCCAAAATAGGCATTATGTGGGTTTGGAAGCCTAAGCTTCCTCATGCCACTTCCTGCAGTCATAAGGATGAGCTGACTGTGTCTGTTCCATCCTCTGCCCTGACAGCAACCAAATCATGTCCCTGACTTGGGCTGAGACTGGCTCCTTTCATTTTAGTAAAGTACCCACTAAAATGGCCAGAGAGTCCTTTTGGTTTTCCCACAACTGAAACAATTATTTCTACCCCAAAAAACAGTTTGAGGTCACATCATCCCCTAGACAGCAATGAAATATTTCTGCAAACTGTGTTTAGGGTATTTTGTGACCTCACCCACATTCCCAGTTCTATAATTCCAGTTAGTTTAATCTTCTGATTTTATTTTTTAATGATCTTGTGAAGCATACCACAGAAATCTGGCAGTAAATCAATGAAAGGCTGTGCTGCATGTGCAAAGGGAGAGCTGAATGCAGCAGCTCCCATCCATTCCTGCTGTAAATCTGAATGACTGTACAGTCAAAACATCTATGTCTAGCTTGAAGCTGCCTAAAGAGCTTGACTACTGTATAAACAAAAAATATTATGTTCCTTTATATATTATTTAAGGACACTTTTGAAAAGGCTTTTGATTCTGTTAGCTGTTTCCACCAACGTGTTTCTGCTCCAGGTGTTTATTGTAGCCCGCTAGCACTTCCAGACTACTTAAAACCCCAACCTTGTGATGACAAGGTCAGGTCCTAAGCCAGCAATGCTCCACTTCTCTGGGCTGTGTAAGGCTGTACATAAAGACAAAGTCACCAAAACTCATGATATTGTCCTCAAGGTCTTTCCTGCTCTATTCCTTTGCTTCAGAAATTTAATTACCACAACATCAGAGACATAGGTACACTTTGTCCCAACAGGCACTCAACACCTGGGGACAGCCCCTGGACCCAACACCCTTAGTCTGTAGGTGTGGACAAACATCCTTGGGTGCATGGTGCAGTTTTGTGCAGTGTCACACTCTGCTTCCTAAACAAGAAGCTGCAATTCTTGATAAGCACCATTAGACTGGTAGGGCACTAAAGAAAGGTCCAAACTACTTTAATTCACTATGCAAGCAAAACCAGTCACAGAATTCAGTGGCAATTGGACTTATAAATTACTGAGTTACAAATAAACATTTTTCCCTACTCCTCCCTGCCCAGCCTCCTCTGATCTCCTTTTTTTAACCTTGCACCACTCTAATACTCAGTGTTTAGTTGTTAATCCTTTTGAGAACAAGATGAAAAGTGGTGCAGTAAAGCAATGTTTGAGGGCATGCAAACAATTATACTTCTGCCCTTAGCAGGTGCTGTTTCTATTTCTGGAAATTGTTGAAAGCTCTTCAAAATATGAATAGATGGAGAATACTCTTTCTGTTCTCTTTCCTCATACACAACACCTTCTTCATGAACAATGCACTAAAGGAGTCCTGGGGATGAGGTTGTCACTTAGAAAATTTGGGCTCTTCTCATTAGATATTAAAAAAAGCTCAAGAAAACTCTTCTATTTTGATGCAAATATAATTATGAATGTGTGTAATGTTTTATGCACATTCATTTTAGAGCATGAAACGTATACACCACTTGAATGAATTAGGACAATAGAGTTCTTCTCCTACAATATAAGTGTGAATTTCTGAGGAGGGGGGATAGGAAGAAGCAAATTTCAAGGGTCACACATTGCTGTAATGTTTTTTTCCTATTTGCCTCCTGAGAAAAGTTTAGAAGATTAAAGGGAGGGGAGGCTGTTACACAGCGGTAGTTCTAAAAGGGAAATGCTTACACCAGTGCATTAGACAGTCTGCCAGACTTACACTCACTTTTGCCCCAAGTTTTGAATTTAGCATATTCAATTTTGGGTGAAGTACATCAGCCTGGATGTGCAGAGTTGATTTTTTTGTCCCCTTGGTCACACTCTTGCAATCAGGGAATCACACCATTTCAGGATTAGTGGTAAGATCCATTCCTGCTTTCAGATCACAAGTCCTTTGGTGAATGGCTTGTCAGAGTGGAGAAGGAATCTCTGCCTTTTGCATGCTTCTTTTTCCCTTTTCTCCTCAGGGAATTAACCTTATGCAATCATGTCACGTCTGAGTGCTCCCTCACCCTTTCATTTCACAAAAGATTTTTGAGCCTACCAGGCAATGCCAGCCAAATTTGAGAGAAGGGTAAGTATGAGTCTCAACAAAATTCCCACAATTTTTATTCTATTCAATTCTAAATATAACAGCTGTGAAGGGAGAGAGATTGTACTGGTGCCCCTATGGAAGGTAAGATACAGCTTGAACTTATTTTCTGTTAGTCATGGGAGAAGCCATATGGGCAAGAGACATTGTGAGTACCAGGGCTGGAAAACCACTGGGTAGGTCTCACATCAGTGAGCAAAACTGCAGTGCACAGCCCCACAGGGAAGCAGGTTTCATTGATTCCACTTGCACCACAGTTTCCTGATCCCTGCTGTAGCACAGGGTTTAGTCCAACACAACAATCTCTGAAAAAGTCCTTTCGGTATTATTGGAGCAAGGAGGCACACGGACTGATGCATTGAAAACACTGTCAAATAACACTACAACAACATCATGGTGACAAAATCAAGCTCTAAATAAATTTGGAATGGCATATACATACAACAATATCAGTATGCAGAGAAGGGCTTCTGTTTAATTCATTAAATCATTTTACTTCCTTGTTTGATACAGCCCTGCACTAGAATTTCTATCCATGCATCCATGCATGCATGCATGCATGCATGCATCCATCCATCCATCCATCCATCCATGGCTTGTCTTCTTTTAGCTCTGTGTCTGTGTTGCACTCTCTAGAGTAACCAGCAGCTTCACAAACTTAGAGCCCATGGCATTCCATAGCACCTTGCAGAAGAGATGTTACTATCCCCATTTTACAGCTGCAGGACCAAGGCACAGAGCAGCCAGCACCAATCCCAGGCATCTGAAATCAGTTTATTTGGGGTTTTTGGGTCTTCTCATTGAGTATCCAGCATTGTCACAGCACTTTCTACATTCAAATCACAGCTCAAGTTGACTCCTGCTACAGCTGCAAGAACTCTATCCCAATAAATTTGGCTACAGATGAACTGCACTGGACACTCAGAACATGAGAAACTCACCCAAATGGCCCAGCTGTAACAATTCTGAGGATCTGCCCAGTTTTATAAGGCAATAGAGATGTAATCCAGCTCACTTAGCCACAGGATGTGGCTTTTTCTACTTTTGCCCCATTGCCTCTGCCATTTGCCTTCTAGCATTGGAAAAAAAATGGGGTGAGGTTGTGCACAGAGAAGAGCTTCATGGACTGCACTGTACTAACTCACTCCCAGGTCTTGGAACAGTAAATAAACCAGAGTTTTGGTGAAGGATGGTGAAAACTTCCTCATCTGAAATATTTTAAAGACACATCACTATTCAGATGCACAAAGCTGCATATCACTGCAATACAGCGTTACTGCATGTATGTATTTCTTAAGGAGGTAAAATCTGATTTGCTTTGCCACTGAAAATGAATATTCATGTTTAGCATGAAATAATGATTTTTAAACTCTGTGCAACAAACCCCCAAAATCTTGATGACAGGAGCACTTATTGCTCTGCTAATTGAATAATGTGAATTAGTGAGAATGGTATTCCACTGCACAGTGTCTGGTCATGTGATTAAAGACTTTGTAGTGCAGACAGCCCTATTAATACCATGTAAGCAGAACAAACTCTGACTTTTTATTATTAAAATTTCTTTTTTCAGTATAGTTTCTGGGTGGAACTCAGAATAAAAAAATAAATTATCTCCACCTCTATCTTTCTCCACACTTCTATCATGTAAAATCACATTGACCCCACCCAAGGTCAGCAGGAGGGTTCAGACAACAGATATTTTACTTTTTTCCTCCATCTGTTGACATCTGGAGACTTTAAAAGCCTCCTAAAGCTATTGCACAGACATTGGTTAGTCAAGGCAAGCACTGAACTCTGCAGCAAAGGTGTGGAGGATTGGGTGCTCATTCCTTTGCTCATTTAGGATGAAACCTTGACAAGGATACAGTTCAGGGAAGATTGGTCAGAATATTGTTAGGACTCACTGAACTCAGTGTTTAGCATGTGCTAATGTGCTTTGATAAATGAACTTCTGAGTAGCAATACTGGGCTCAAACTACGGCCTGAAATATCCCTCAGCCTGACTAAAAGTCACAATCCTCTGAACCTCTTGTTTCCTAAATGTCATGGTTTTGACTCTTACTTAGGGGAATGAAAATAATATTCTCAGCAGATCTGACTTTCTAATAAAATATCAACCACGTGAGTTTTGTACTTATGTTTTTGGTTTGGATATTAATTTTCTATCTTCACTGAGGACTTCTGTAGAGAAGCCAGGTTAAAGATGCATTTTGGATTCAGTGAAGTCTTAATTCAAATGGCATCTGCATGCGCATAACCTTCAATTTTTTGAACAGCATTTGTTCCTGTCATGTGGGAGCACATGTACACACTGCTGAGGGGATAAAGCAAGAGAAAAATTGATTCAATACTGTTATTGAATTATTCTGAATTATTCTGAATCTAAATGTAACATTAAAATGCATTTCTATGTCATGCAGGTAAAACACATGTCCTGACTTTCAGGAAAGGAATGAGGAAAGGGAAGATAAAAGACATTAATAGAAGGGTGTAATAATAAACCCTAAGCAACAGAAAGCAAACAACTGCCTGCAAGTGGCTCCTTCAGAGCCATTCTAACCCTTTTTGCCAATGCATCCTATCAGAGATCCTTAATTGATGGTTTATCAACAGCACAAGCAGTAATGGCTCCTTTGGAGCTATTACACTCAGTGCTGTTAGTGTCTGTTTAAGGAGCTTTAATCTGCCAATTATTGACATGACAGAAAGTAATGACTCCTTGGAAGACATTATGTTGCATTATGTCAGGATAAGTTTTTCAGCCTGCATAAAGCAGTACTCTGTGCAACTCTGTGCTTTAAGGACGAGTAAGAGTGCTGTGGATAACCCCAAGAAATACTGCAGCACTGCAGCACTAGAACTTCACAATCGATACTATAGGCAGCAAAATATCCACCAATAGATTGCAATATTTCATGTTCTATCCAGTTTCATCTGCCTGTATAATGAAAACAAAATAATAACTCCAAAGGAATGATTAGTGTGTATTAGGTTCATATCAAGTGTGGAATCCATAAAAAAACCTCAGCCTAAAATTTATTTTTGTTTGAGAGGTAAGTGCTTCATGCCTAAAGCTCCTGAGCAAGCACAGTGACACTTAAAATGCCCATCACTTCTCAGAATGAGATTTGGAATAGCTGCTTACCAACACCACAGCATGGGAGAGTGCCTGGGGTTGAGACTTAGATGCAGGAGAGCGTTTTCAACACCTCTTCAGTGACGCCAGTGTCAGCATTGAGGTGGAAGGCCAAGCACACACTTAGGGAGCTCTTTCACTGTAACTATTCAGGTACCTCCTACTGCACCACTGTTTGGCTAGCACAGCTATGCCTGTGTCAGGAGATTTTGCCAGCATATTTATACTGGCTACAAACTGCACTTTGCAAAGCCCTTCACCAGCCTGATGAAGATCTGTGCACCTACAGTGTGGTCCCACCTTCCTTCCCCAAGTTTTGCATTCCCATCTTCTCCCTTGTGACTGCTTCAATGATCATGCATTTGGCTGGGAGCAAAAATCATTTGAGGGCAGAGGATGTGTATGTGTGTGTGTGTGAGATTTCTTTTGTGCTGGATCAGGTCACTGGTGCAGCCAACTGCACAGCTGTGCCCTGTTAAAGCTAACACAGAGAAGGAAGGATCACACATCAGGACCCCAGGCTTTCTCCGGCTTAAACAGCTCCACAAACCACACTCTTTGAGTGGTACATCCAGTGATACCTCATCCAGCATAAAGATCACTGGTACAAAGTCATCAGAATTGACAGCTTTGGCCTAACAGAGAAAGTCTATCCAGGCTTTGGTGTTTCACACCACAAAATGTTTGATTCAGTACTAGAAAGCAAAGTTATTATATCATTGAACTGTACCCCAAACTGCTTCCAGTTTGAAGAGGCAACTACAAAAAAAGGCTGGAAGAAAGGATGCATTATCTACCCACTTTGAGTGGAAGATGTAAGGTCAAGTGACCTGACCAAAACTGCACGTCAACTCTATGGCTGAGTGGGGAATTTAATCTGGATTTTCCAAATATCACTTTGATGTCTTAACCATAAAACCATCCTTCCTCACGCTTATGCATATTCTTTTCATTCCAGAGACAGCAAACTACAAGGCAGGATTTTTCAAAAAAAGCCTTATCCTTTTGAAGTGCCACAAAACATGTTGGAAAATCTGACCTTCCTGCAAATGCTAAAGGGGAAAGTGAAAAGTCTGTCTCAATTTACATATGCAATCATTTGAAAATCAACACAGAAGAGTTGCTTTAATGATTTGCTGCTTAGGTAAAACTTTGAAGATGACCAAAATTTGGAAGTCATAGAGCAAATACAGGCAAAGTAGCAAGTATTCTGCTCTCTTCCATTTCTTGTGAAATATGGTTAAAAAGAAGATCTAATACCTCATACTTGAGTATTAAAAAAGTGGCAGTTTTCTGGGTTTCAAAGTATTAGCTTTTCTCATAGTGAGGAAAAATAATTGTAATTGTGATGTAAAATTTTATTTTCTGATACAATTTTCTATTGGCAAAACTACCATTTTGTACAAAATAAGGTTATTCTAATGAATCTGTTCAATCTAATCTTCATAATCATGGTATTTCCAAGGAAGAAAATTAATTGGATGAACTTAAGTATCCCCTTTTCATGTCAACAAAATTGGTTTTTCTGGGGATTAAAGGATTAACGTGGTGTTAAATCCCTAAAGAGGTTAAAAACACTTTATTATTCATTACAAAACACAAAGATCGGACTGTTATTTTGTTCTTATGTCACTGCTTGTCATTTCATTGGAAGAAGAAAAAAAGGACAGGAAAACACTAACAATTTAAAGACCCAACTCATGCATAATTTTTAGAAGAGTGCTGAAATTAGTAAACTTTTTTTTAATCACAAATTATCAATTTATTTAAACAATAAATATCTGCAGGTTTTTTGGGTTATATTAAATGCGTCTGTAGACTAGAAGAGGTGATAATACGGAATGAAGATTAAGTTCTTCATAGATATGTTAGAATATCAGGTAACTCCAAAAGTATTCTCAAATTAATATTTTCTTTAAGTTATCTTTTTTAAAGCTACAAAAGGAAGAAAATGGTCCATTAGCTCTGTGTTCAGAAGGAATCCTCACTGAGGGGAATTTCTTTAAGTAGAAGAATTAATCCTCACAAAACACTTTCTTCATAATTCTGAGTCTGATCTTATTAAAGTCAGTGAGAGTCTTTCCAGTATCTTCAGTGAGCAATAGAACAAGTCCTAAGAACTGTGCTTGGTAAACACCATTAAAACCTACATTTTTCTAATCTGCTGCAGAAGCAAAACTTTGCACTAAGATGTTGTTTTGTTTGACATCCTTTATTAAATTTAAATCGATAAAATACTGCTTGTGCTAACAGCTTTTCTTACCATCCTTTTGCCACTCCTACTTTGGCCAAGTGAGTAACTCAGAGTTTAACAGTGCCAAAAGTGAGATCAGTGTGTGGATTTCCTGGTGGAATTCAAAGATGAAATCCTAAGGACTGTGAAATGGAAATATGGCTTTAAAAGACTGAGATTCATGGTGTCCTGTCACAGCCAGCAATATTAGTGGGCCAGGCATATCTGTAGAAAGGCTTTTGCATTTTGCATTTTCTAAATGCTCCTAGTGCATGAATAGATTCTCCAGACACAAACCACCTGCATCTGCCACTAACCTCACCCCCAAAAACCAAAGTTCAAAATGTCCGTTTCCACCAGCTCAACACATACCATGGAAGAAGTTTGTAATTTGGAAGCTGCTTCACAAAAACGTCACTGGCACAAGCGAAGTGTCACTTGTGACACTAACTAGCAGCATCTGGAAGCATTCTCTTCAATCCAATCTGCCAATTAGCAGTGATCCACACTGTAAAGAGCAGGGAGAAGAGCCTGTTTGTAGGCATGCCTGCTGAAACACAGCACAGAGCCAGCTCTGTTGTCTGATTCCTTCTTAGTTGGGGAAGGTCTGGAGAAAGTTCTTGGACATTGAGGAATGCCTACATGGGAAAAGTATAAAGAACCTAAACAGGCTGATATTTGTTATCTGTTGCACTGAGGCTTTGGCTTAACATTACTCCACTAACAAGACACAGGGCTGGAATCCTTGGCGCCAATACAACACTCTTGAAAAAAAGTGCTTTACAGCAGTACTTTAGCTTCTGTGGATTTGCCCCAGCATCTAATCTGAATTGCATGATACAGACTGTGAACCCCCCAATGTTTTACTGCTCACACAGGCTCAGACAAGGTGTAAGTGCAAGCCAAAATATACCAGAACCCAGTTGCATAATGGGCATTTTAGACATCAATTAACGCTAGCTATAGGGAGAGCAGCAGAAAACTCCAGGGGTATGAGATGGGGGGAAGAGAATGTTTTCAAAGAGAAATGGAGAATCAGAGAGACATGGGAAGATTGTTCCAGATGGCAGGAGCTGCAGAGCAGCTTGCTCAGAGCTGCTCAGTCTCCAACTGAATGCCCTGTGGTTAAATCTCCATCAGTATTTTGGGTACAAAACCAAAATCTTACACTATGGTTTCCTCCCACACCTTGCTTGTGCTGTGAAACTGTCCCAGTCCCATCTCCTCAGCTGATGTCACTCTGATTAAAGCAGTAAATTCCTAAATCTCCCACTGCTCAAGCTCTTTTCTAACCTCAGAGTCCAACTCAGCCAGTCTCATGCTGCCACCTCCTCTACAGAGGTTTTAGTTCAGGCTTCAGCTAGTGAAAAAGGAATGTCAAAGTACAAATAACTGAGAAATTAAAAAGTACTGCCAAAATACCACAAGAGAGCTAGTCTTGGAGCATTTCCAAGTTGAACCAGATTAGGAAATTCTGAAAGCATCATAATAGATATTTTCTTGGTATCTCCTGCCAAACTTTGGCAGTCCAGTAAGTAGGAATAAATTGACAAACTGAGAGCTTATCCACTGAATGCAAGCTTTGACCCATGTTAGTTGTACCCATCTTTAGTCAAAACTCAGCTCCACAAAACCCCTGGGGCTTCTTCCAGTCCTGCTGCTTTGATGTCTGTATAAGGAAGATTTATACTTGGAGCTTTTGGAACATCTCACATGGTTCAATTTTCAGCATTGAAAACCAACATATTTTCCTAATTCACACCTCATTTATTATAATAATATAGATATTATATATGATATATATATATCCTATACTTAACATATTATACGTATTATTATATAATATACTATACTATATAAATTAGGAAATCTTCTGTGCTCCTACTCCACTGCAGAAGAAAGTCTTTTCCACATCTTTCCCAGCAACAAACACTGTGCCTACAGCTTTGTTTCAGGAGACTGATAGCTAAAGGAAAGGGATGTGGCTCCATGGAAACTTCCCTTGTGCTGGCCATTGTCATCAACTGGGTAAGTGCTGAATCCCTGGCACAATGTTGAAACAGATGCTGACTATCCCCCCCCTACACAACATACATTTTGAACAACATAATTTTAATATTCACACCGTTTAAAGAAGCAGGATAATTTTAGAGTGAAGCAGAGAGTAAAACCACTGATGTGTATTGAAGGTAATGCACATTCTTTGGCTCCTTGTTGTGCTCAGCAGGTGGTAATCAATGACCTGATAAGATTAGTGAGACCTTTAACATTTCAGAAAGGAGTTTAGGAGCCATGAAAAAGTCTTAAAATTGACGAGTATTGCAGCAAGCTCACCCAGGGCAAGAGCATGTTGCACTCATCTTTTGTTTATCTCATCCCTGACAGTAGATATCAAACTTGTAATGCATTTTGTAAAAATAATAACACATGAAGACAATACTCCTACAAGCCTTTTCTTTTTGGCTAACAATGGATACTCTCTTTAAATGAAAAACTATCTGGACTTGCAATGTAGAAAAATAGAAAGCCAGAAAGTTGTCACTTGGTTTTAAAGTTGTGCTGGGGTCACCTAGCAGCACTGATTTCATAGCAAAGAATAAGCACTTATGAAAGAGAGAAGAAATTTTGAGGGCAAATATGTTTGCTGGTGTATTAATGACAGCAATATTCTACAATGATGATGGCTGCAGTAGTTTTCTCAAATTAACCTATGGATCAGCTGGACAATCATGCTGATTTTTCCAAAAGGTAGTGAGCTCTGGACACACAGTGACCCCTTTTACTTTGCTCAGTTGCTATATCCCAGAAAAAGGCATATTGGAAATAATTCAGTACTACTTTTCCTGGCAAACAAGTCTCTTCAGTGCTACAGGAATAATATATGAGTATGAAGAGAAAGAAAGTAGTTTTTCTGTCTGGAAACTGAAAAGAATTGTATGGGGTCACCTGTTTTTTATAGCTGCTTTGTGTGAGCTTGGAGTGCACCAATTTCAGACTAAAAGTCTGACAGTGAAGTGGGTTTAAGATTTCATCAGGATTCAGAGCTGCAAATGTCTAACTAATGACTCTTAGCTCATATGACCAACAATTGCAGTTATTGATGAGATTTGATCTCACTACATACATTTCTGTGTTGAGACAGAAAGAATTGCAAGCACAAAGTGTATATCAGCTCCTATCAGCTGAATCTAGGATATGTCCTGCTTTGGACATAAAGGGTGAGGGCTTTACAGACACATTACAGCCCACATTTCTGTAACTTTGGGTTTGTTTCTAACTGTACAGATTGCATGAAATAACTGGAAATGCACAAGTAAAGGGACAGAAATTTAAAATTTCACTGAGATTAATCAAATGATACTGATTCATATAATTATAAGCCAAAGGCCATCATGTCAGTACTGTTTCCATCCTCATCAACCTAGGAGCATCCAGCTGCTGAAGCAGGTGCTTCTGCTGCAATAGTTCCAGTCACCTTCAGGTATTCATTTAAAAAAGCTGTATTTAAGGAGAAACACTTCCTTTATGTGTTTGTGCTACATGACACAAAGTTAAGTTTTGTGTGGTAATGGGAATCTGATCTTTTCTTAGATTCTATTTCTGTAATTGAAATCCATTGCCTTGCATTTTTAATCAGGATGTTCATGAGTGTGGTGTTGTTTAGTTCTCATTCATCCAACAGGTTATACTGAAATCTGGGATTTGGAAATTACAGAGGAAGTTAAAGGAATAAGAGCCAATGATGGTTGAAAACAATTTTTGTTTGTGTGAATATTAAATATGGAGAATTGTTAAAGAAGAGGTAGATGCAGGTTTATTCTGGCAAGCTTTATTGTCTGTAAGTCTAATTTGGGGAAGTTTTCTCATAAAGATGAGAAGAATGTAGCTTTTCTCTCTAATTTGTGCAGAATCAGCTTCCAGCCACCTGGAGTTAAGATGGTGGATATGGTTACGCCTCTGGTATGTGACAGGATGTTTGAGGAAAAGGGAGTGTATTTGAAACCCCAAAATGAGACAGAAAATAAAGACAGACTGGAAGATCAAGACTGAATTATTAAGTGACATGAATGCAAAAAACAACACTTTTGGGAGATTTAGATAAAAATAAGATTTGGACTCTGTGCAGTTTTAAATTGCATTATTGGCCTTTTCCCCAGCAAATAACCCAGAAAAACCTCACTTAGTTTGCCAGAACTCTGAAATTATTCTCTACATGAAAGCAAAGGCTTCTCAAAAGAGAGAGAGACTTCTCACAAGAGGATAGTCTGCTTCCTTCAGAATTAGGCCCTTTGATTTATTTTTCCTCTTTCACATAGCCACAATGAAACTACTTCAGCTGCTGGCCAAATATTGGACAGATAAAAGCAGGTCCCAGACGAACATTTCCAGTACCAAATGAGGTAAATCTGACTCTTAAGTCTAGCTTCCAATCTGAATTACCCTAAAACGAAGCTGTTAAATGACAAGGCAGCCAGCTTAGACAGGAATTTTGCAGCTCTGCAGCTGTTTACTTCACTGCAGCCACACTGCCTGCACAGGCCTTTGCATTAGCTGCAAACACAAGCTTCAGGTGAGCCCTGTGCCAGACATGTGGTGAAGGCACACTGTGTTTTGAAGCAGCTGGACAGAGCATTATGCATATATAAATATACATATAATTTTATCGGCATTATTCCTGGAGCACCAAGACTCAAACACTTATTCTTGTCATTTAACAAGATTCTCATGTTTGTCCTGAGTCCTGTGCTGCTCCAGTGGGACTGAAACCCTCAGAGAGGCCCCACAGTTTAATGCTGGTGTTGATGTATTTCTGCGGCACTCCAATGCCACTTTGCCATCCCCAACTTTTTTTACCATGATTTCTTTGGGAAGGAAGCAATGGACAGAGCCCTGCAGCTGTCATGAGCTGCATGACATCTAAGATGATTCACTCTGTATCATTCCATGTCACCACAAAGAAGGCAAAGAACAGAAGGGCTCAGCAGACACATGGCAGACACAAAATATCCCTGAAGAGGTTCACAAATTCATGCAGATCAAGCTTCAACCAGGAAGGGCTCAGCCCCAGGGTCTCTGGAAACACCTGAGAGGGTGACAGGTGTCAGGGTGTATTCAAGGATCATCTGCTTGGAAGATGGATGGGACAATACCTCTGCCTCTCCCTGGCATACTCACAGTCATGGCTCTGCAATGCACAGCTCCAATGCTTTTCAGCAATTGGGACATGAATGGAAAAATTTAATTGACTTCAAAAGTCCTTGAATCTGGGTCATAATATGCAACTGAACTTTGGAGTAAAATCCTTAGGGCAGGAACATCAAATTTTATTAACCTGACAGTCACTTAAACTTCTACTAAGAGCATTATAGAATGATCAATGTGAAGATCTGAGCAGTGCAGCACTCTGCTTTTGAACATCCTATCTCTGGCTGTGGCTCACCTGAATTAAAGGTGTAACAGAGCCAAAACTTGGTCATATTTACAGATCCCAGGCATCACAGATATGCATGACCACAAAAACACCCCAAACAATTATAGAAGGGAAAAGATCTTGCAGGATTACACTAAGGATGATAAAACTGGTCAGATCTTCCACACTCTTGTCTTTGCCCTGCTAAGAAGAGGTTTAGGGGAGCATCTCTATAGTGCAGAAGGGAAAATGGACCTGGAAGGCAAGGAACAGAACCTCCTCCTGTGCCAGCTCTTGGCAATCAGGGATAGCACAATTTTCTTGAGGAGCTTTCTTGCTTACAGATGTGTGCCTTTTATTAGAGGTTGAATTGTGAGCCTCCAAACTATCAGACAATTCTATCAAACCCACCCTCTCTCAGGTTTGCCCGGAGAACTGAATAGAACACTGACAGCAGTGGTCCTGACACCATTCCACCAGGAAAAATGAGAATTGTCTTGCTGAGCCTACATACCTTGCAAATTTATCATGTACAATATAAGCTGATTAAATTTGAATTTAAATTATTACATTTTAAGTGTAAAAGAATTGTTAATTTACCTGCTACTTTAATATTTTCAATTTAGGAAATTACATATAAATCTAAAAGAAGCCCCTCTGATAAAATCAGCTTTGATACTGATCCATAGATTTAAAGCTATAAAGTGTTTTTTTGGCCAAGGAGAAATCATTATTCCAGCCAAGACGCAATACATTTCTATGTTGTAGTTCCTAAAATATTTTCCTGGAATTTATGGCATCATTGGAACTTATTCCTAACATTTTTTAAACACATAACTGTATTATTTTGCCAGTAATTTTATGTTTTGCACTAAATCACTGGGTTATGAATGTTCCCATTCTTTTTAGACTTTGGCTTTTGTAAATCAAATTAATCACAATTTAGAAGTACATAAACTTGATAGGACATTTTTATAACTTTGTTGAGCATTTCAAACTGGGTGTACACAAAACCCGTTAAAATAAGAAAATATCTTGAATCAATATTATTTGAGTTCATTTATCAGCAGTATAGAATAAATCACAGTTTCTACAATCTGATTTAGGCCACTCTGTAGCTCCTGTGACAGCCACAAATCACATACACACATACAGATTTCCTTACATCTCCCCAGTCCCCTCTGCAAAGAAATCTGTTTCCTTTCTGTCCACTCAGCCTTCTCAATTCTCAGTCTTTCTGCACTCTGAGCCTTTGTTTTCTAATAAAACAATACACTCCACTCCTTACAAGAGAGCATCAAGAATTAAGAAGTCTGTGTACTCCTTCGGTGTTGCCCTAGAATTATCTTTCCATACAAGACATAACTTTCTCTTTCTCCACCTTCTGCAGCTGTAAAATGCCAAATGTCTGCAGCCAAAGAGAGGCAGAGATTTATTAACCTGCCTAAGCCAGACTTTCAGAACTGCAGAGGAAGTTTCTGCTGAGCAGATGCTGCACAGAAGGCATTTGCAACACCTAAAATTAACTTAGCTTTCCTTTCTAAGGGACTGAGCAGCCTTAGGACCTAGTGCAGCTCCTAGTTCTGCTGCTAATGTTATTTCAATGATAGCCCTTGCTTATCCTCATTGGCAGAGTTTCAATACACTCACCACACTCAGAAATTGCAGCCATCAGGAGGAATAGGTAACAGCTTAGAGAGGGGCTTGTTTTAAACACAGGGTGAAAGTCCCATCAGGGAAAACAGTTGCCAGTGAGGTGCTGCAGATGCTGTCCACAAAAATGGATTCATGAACTATATTAGTCCACTCTGATCTCCTCTGATTTCTAGCAATAGATCTATTTTTGATCCTTGTAAAACTCACACAAACACACTCTGATGAAGTTCACAAGTGCTCTGAAATTCTCACAGTCTCTCTTGCCCTTTTTGATGAGCAGCTGATTTGTCAGCATGTGTTCTGCAGAGCTGCTGCTGTCCCAAGAAACATTATGATCCAAAATTAATTTGATGACTGGACTATAAAACCTGAAAAGAAGGATTTGTGTAGGATACACTGAGAGACTTATGACAAGGACAAAACAGCAGCAGCTGATGTGATAAAACTTATGCTGAAAGATTGTTTGAAGGAATAGAACAATTCAAGTAATTTACCTGACAAGAAAAAAAGTGGTTTACAGCTGTACATCTCAGTGATCTGCTTTAAAATAAAAAACCGATAAAGCAGTGAGAAATAAGTATATATTCAATGTATAATTTATATAAAATATATTAATGCACAAATATATAAATATGTAATTTCTATTGTGATATTTGTATATGAGTAATTATGTGACTTTTTAGTCAGATCATTCATGGAAGAAAGTCAGAATGGTAGTTCCAGAGTGCAAGTCTTCTTATACTGAGCTTGTCACACAGGATCATGGAAAACCTGTCAGACTTGGTATTGATTATCAAAGAGCTTGCAGTGCAGCACTGGAAACGTCCCCAGGAATGCCATGTCTGAGGCATGGTGAAGCTAGGCAAGGTCCCGGGCCAGTTTCCTTGGGGGCAGGTCCCAGAAGGGAGCAGGACACCTGGTAGCAATAGCACGTGCAGAATCAGGACCAGCAAGAGCTGTGAGCTTTTGTTAAACCTGACAGTTTAACCTACTGCTGAAAAAGGAATTTATGGACTTCTAGCCTCGATTTAAATCACTGATTTATTACTTTCATTCTATCCTGAACTTTTCCCAGTGAAAGTCTTTGCATTAACAACTCCACTTTTCTTAGCTTAATTTCTTGGTGGAGATTCCTTACATGCAGCATTAACATGGCTCTTTATCCAAAACCCACTTTTTGCCAGTGCTTGATAGTCACATGAGGCATTTCCAACACAGCAGGGTAAATTCTTTCAGAGAAAATAATATATGTATCAGGAAATGTAGTGTTGTGACCATGAATAGAAATATTTGAAAATTCAGATCAAATTCAGCAAATAATTTGAAAACAACAAAGTGGAATAGACAAATAATGGCTATATATTTTACTCAAATATTTGATAAATGAAACTTTTAATCTGTTGATGTCATATTATTGCCTTATCTCATGGATTATCTGCTTTATTAAAGAAATATTTTAATGATATTTTAAGAATAAAATCAAAATAATGAAGTTGTTTATATTAAAGGCTGTTGAGCTCAAAAAATCATCTTAAGGAATTCCACGAAAGAAAGAATTTTTAAGACTGCTGAGAGTGATCGTGGACCATGATCCCCACAATCAACTATTTTGATTTGGTGATTTAATAGGAGGTGAGGATAAGAAGAGGCCTTTTACCCATCTCATTACTACTCCAGACCTTCCCTTGGTACCGAACTATGAAACCAAGAAAGAGCAACCCTCACAATTGACACTGGCACAGCAATTCACTGGGAAAGTGTGTGAAGATCTCATCTAAGGTACACATTGAATCAGATTTAAAAACCCAACAACATAGCATTAAGGTTTAAACTAAAATTTTGTCCTCATACAAGTAGTACCACATATTTCAGCTACCTACAACATGTTAGAAAAATTACTGCATTGTGAGACTGCATATAAATGATGTGCAATATCTGGAATGAGGTGCAGGAAATTTCAGGAACATTCATTTTATCACTGCTTCATAGGATGCCCCAAGAAGAGACATGAATGGAAACCTGAGAGCAGATATGTGCATGAAAAATAGACCTCTTTCCCTTCCTGCTCAGAAATCCTGGAGCACTGGTTCCTCACTGTACCACAACTCCTGACTAATAGCAGAAAGCAAAAGAGATACTGAATGAGAAGAACAATTTTTAGTGGCTGAGTATTATCAGACTTACAGCTGCTTAGTCTAGTGTGGAAAAACTCAATCCTAAGAAATTTCTTTTCCTCACACTCCTAGAAGAGAGATGTCTCATGCCACAAAGGCACTGCAATACAGCTATTAGAACACATTTGGATATCCTGCCTGCATTCTTCTTACAATACTACACAACCAACTTATTCACTGGTTTTTAGAAATTCATGAAAGCACAAATGAAAAAGGAGATAACAAAAATACAGGACTTTATGGCATTTGAAAAACTCAAGGCACCAGTAAAGGTGTCTATATATAATCCTGCAGTCCATGCTGTGTATGGTTTACCAAACTATCAGCAACATATAAACATGAGGGGAATCTTACGTTCTTCACAACATCACACACTAACTCCTTACATTATTAACACAGACCATAAAAGGAATCTTGCACTCTTTCTCTGCATTAGGAGCATTTCACCCAGCATAGGTGATATTTGGAATATAATTCAAAGGATCTGCCTTCACCTTGGCAATCCTTCAGTTTACCCACTACTGAAACTCATTCCACCACCAAAACTCCCATAAATCTAATTACCAATGTGCAGACTCTACTCAGCTAAAAAGGCAGGTATGTCTGGCAGAAGAATGATAACTCTGAAGAGAGAGAAATAAACTTTATCCAAGCGACTGACAATGATTTGTCAAGCTTATCCAAGCCTTGCACTCACTCAGTGGTAGGAAGCAGCTAGACAGATCTTAGACTGAATCCAGCCCTTATTCTGCTCTTAGGTTATCCAATATGTTATACCTTGAAAACAATGCTTATGTAAGTGAAGTTACAGAGGACTCATATTTCATATGTAGAGAAACAGCTGCCTTTTTAATTTAAAAAAACTAAATTAAATCATAACTTAAAAGCTATGTTCCGTCATCTGTAGAACATGCCAAATCATATGCCTGAAATATAAAACTGATGCTGAAATTCTGGTAATATTTAACATGTTCTTTATGAAGAAAACATTCTTCTTGAGCTCAGAAACTGACTGAACAATAGCAGCTTTAGGACCTCCAAAGCCGAAGGCGCACAGAGGTTATGAGAATGTGTCTGCCCAAAACTACAAATCAAAAGAGTAACAACAATACCATATGTTACAGAACATAAAGTATCCTTCACAAACACTATAAAACCCCCACATATCTCTGCCTCCAGAGTCCCACTGGCCAGTGGAAGGTTGTGTTTCATTATGCTATCACCATATAAGAACAATTTTTCTCCATTTTTAATGGCATGCCGAAAACCTAGTGGTACCACTGAATGACCTTAAGAGGGGTAAGATTAAGTAGTAGTGACAGAAGATTGTCTTTGGCCTAGTACTTTTTAAAAATGCAGAAGCTGATTTCATAGAGAATTACTCCAGCTGTCTTTTAACTGCAGCCAAAAATGGTCTTTACTCATATTAGTTTGGGGATTTTTTTGTGTTCTTTTTGGTTTGGGTTTTTTGGTGGTTTATTTTTGGGGTTTTTTTATTTATTTTTGTTTGTTTGTTTAGTTTATTTTTAATTTAGGGAAGATGTATGGATTTGTCTTCTCCCACAAGACTCTTTTTTTATTGGAGTATTTCTCTTCACACAAAAGTACTGCAGGTCTCTCAGCTCTAAGGTGTTATAAAATTTAAAGAAATGGACATATCTAGATGAGCACAGAGACACTGCACCCAAACAGTGAGGGGAGAAAATTAGTGACCTTTATTCCAGCTGCACAGAGCCCCCAGGCTCTCACTTCATCAGTAGGAAGTTTGCCCTAGAATGCCACCATTTCTTCTGGTAATAGATTATTTCTTCTCTTGCTTGCAAGACAGAGGGATGCCTTCAAGCATCTGCAGGGCACAGATGTGCTGGAGCTGGCCTGGTTCTGCTCCAGTAAAGGCACAGAGGTCTTGGTCAGTCTTTCAGCAGAGACTCCTGCAGCAGTGGAACCTTTATGAAACCCTGAGCTAAAAGCAGTGAAGATATTCCTACAGTCCATTTAGGATCCCTCTAAAATCAAAGGATTAAGCTTTACATCAGTCCCAGGAGAAAGCACAAAGATGCACAGAGGAGGTCAAGCTTTGAGCTGTAAAGTGTGTGCCTCTGGGGCCTAGGGTAAAGTGTGCACACATGCAGGTCTTTGCTGAAGGTCACCTCTCTTCTGAGAAATATTAGCATAAAATGATCTTTAGGTTCACCAAACATAAACATGAAGCATAAACTTTATCAATGGCTTCCCCCAGTTTTAGGAAGTATCTGGAATACTCTTAAACAGCTTTTTAACTAGAAGATAATGAATAACAAAACTGTCAGCCTCTCTTTCCTGTATTGATTTCAGAGAGATTTTCCTTACTCTATTAAAATTGCCTTTTCAGATTCCCAGCAGGAACATTCAATCTTGCTCAGCAGAACTTAATCACAGTCTATGTCTGGTTTACATGGAAGCTTGCATAGACCCTTTCAATATGATTATGAAAAGAGAAATTCCCAGATTGCCTGTACAAATACTCCAGTCACATACTAACTTGTGGATTCCTCTGTATACTTTGTCTAACCAAAAGAAAAATTGCACAAAGACAAAATGGAAAAAGTTTATAACTACATGAACAAAAAACCAGAGCCCTTCTCAGATCTTCCAGGAGGAGTAAGGCTAGAAGAAGCATTTACAGATATTCTCTGTATTCAACTCTTATATCTATTCTTGGACTTAGCAATACAGAAAATTACAACTTTGAGCAATTATCAGTAATTAAAGGTGTTATAAGTGTTGTAGGTGCTAGAGAGGAAAGCTTTGGTGTACCCATTTGGAGATGTTTTAGATCTGGGACATAGGTTGCAGATGGGAAACACTGTTCAGGTTTCCCACATAACTGAAGATCTGAAAGGAAATTTCTGTTAAGTTCAGCCAAGCCCAGCACTCCTCAATACCCAGAGCACAACCACTGAACAACGTCCCCTTTCTTTGCCTCATGCCACATGAACAGACTTGTCCATAAACAGGGCTGAGGACAGACAGTGACAAGAAATCCTTCCAGGCTGGGACTTAAATCCTTGAATTTCTGATTGAACTGCAGATTACTGTGGCCATATGCTGCCTTTCCACACCAGGTGGAATACACTTTATCAGATCTGCCACAGCCAAGACAGCTATCATTTTACACTTTTAAAAGATTTATGCCCCAATTGTCTTCTTTCTGTCATACAGAGCGCTTGTCTATGTGGGAAATTTGCTGTGCAGTAAGCTAAGCCACATGCTTTTCCACAGTAATGCTCTGAATGTACACTTCTAGGGAAGAGTATTGTTACATGGGTGGTTTTTTTTGAGGCACTCTGACAGAATATATGGTTGGAAATTGGTGCAGAGAAATTATGTAAAATTCACAGCCTCCCATGCCACAGGATGACTCTCTGGTGAAAGTTGGTGTAAACAAGCTCCCATAAAACTAGCTGAGGGAAAAAAAAATAGTGTTAAGATCCAGCCTCCCTCTTCATTGCTCTTCCCCTCTCCCTGTGAAGGCTCTAGACCTTTCCTAAGTGTAACTCCTTCACAAGTCTGGCTGACCTGAGGCTTATTGCTGTGGCCTGCAGTCAAAAAAAGAAATTTCAGCATTAACAGAGCTGACACCCTTTGGGCCTACAAGCAAAAGAGGAGAGAGAGTGAGCCCAAAAACTCTGGCAGGGCTTTTCCATTGGAAGAAAGCAGTTCCACCACAATAATGGGCTCATTAATTCCTGCCACATGGTTATAATATAAATATAAATTATACAAATAATGTCATATTTGGGAGAGACTCTGCATGGAGCGAAAGGGCGAGGCCAAATACATGATGGCTGCTCATGGCTGTGAGGGCTGTGAGAGCTGTGAGGGCTGTGAGGGGATGTGAGGGCTGTGAGGGATGTGAGGGCTGAGGGGATGTGAGGGATGTGAGGGGTGTGAGGGTGTGAGGGCTGTGAGGGCTGTGAGGNAGGGCTGTGAGGGATGTGAGGGTGTGAGGGATGTGAGGGATGTGAGGGATGTGAGGGTGTGAGGGATGTGAGGGATGTGAGGGGCTGTGAGGGCTGTGAGGGCTGTGAGGGGTGTGAGGGATGTGAGGGGCTCAGGCCATGGCAGCTCTGCTGACCCACACTTCCCTTATGCTGTGGGGTGTGTGAAAGCCAGGCTGGACAGATGATGACTTAAATTTCTTCTGCTTCTAATTTTTAAGTGCCCTTTTCCTTCCACTCTGACATCTGCGCAGTATTTTTCCCTTATTTATCCCCTTCACAGAGTGATTCCCTCACCCCTGAGCTTCGCCCTGGAGTTGCCTCTCTAATTCTACCCAAGGCTGTTTGCTTTCTTGTTCAAACCTTGCAGAGCAAGAGGCATCCCAGGACAGACAGTGCAGCTTCATGAGGGAAGTGTGATGGAGTCTCTGCTCCAAACGAGGCTGACATGAAGAACCACAGCCAGATCTGGGGCCAAGGCAGCCCCAGAGATCCATCACCCAGAGCAATAGCACAGCTCTGCCATGTCATGGCCAGACAAGCCCTTTGGAAGCATCTTCTTGTGCTTTCAGCTGAAAAGTGGGTAGTTCGTCAGAAAAAAAATCCCATCCCTCACTCCAGCTAACTGCATAAAGAAAAGCAAGGGCCAGGATGGGCAGATTTATCATCGAGAGCACCCACATCCATTTAATTCCAGTAAGAGGTAATTCTGAGTGTTCACTGGAAGTATTGCACTATCACATTTATGGCAGTGCCACATGTGGAGAGCACAAGGTGTTGCTGTGCTAGGTACTGTACATTATTATTATTTGTACTAGCACCATGCCAGGAACCAGGTGCTGTACAACATAAACCAAAAAGTAATTCTCTTCTGCAGACAGGTTACAGAATAATAGCAAAGGTGACCATCCCTGACCTGGACAGCTTAGTCTAGATCCGGACAAAAGAGAACACACATCAGATATCAGGATTAAATAAAATATTTGTTTTCTTCACAGACAGGGTCTTTGTCTAACTGGAGTGAGGATTACAACACCTGGAGAAAGCCAGAAGGAGAGAACAGAAACCTTTATCACACTGTGTTTGTTCAAGGTGCTTTTTGAAACATTTTATCAGAGATATCAAATTGCTGAAGAGAAAACTGCTTGGAAGTTGTGAAATTTTAGTCTTGCAAGTGACTAGAAATGACCACGAGACACGGAAAAATTAGACACAGAGATTTTACTCTGAGTCAGTGCTTCATTTGCAAACACATATGCAAAGCACTGCCTTGCTCACATGCTGAAAAAGCAATTATAAATATCTCTTCAAGCCCAGTAGTTTTTTTCTTCTGCAGGTGAAGACAGAAAAACACATCCCTAAGCAGAGAGGTTCTCACTGCTCTTGTGTGTGAGGTCAGGCCTCAACACTGAATGGTAGCTTCTCCGTGGAAATGGACCTTTAAATCCTTTAAAGAAAAGTGATTTATCATGTTAAACTCATAGTTCTTATCTGTGGCCTCAAAGTTAGGGGGGAAAAAAGAATTCCAAACCAACATACCATTAGAGTTCTGTTTTTATGTCAAAACTGTAGTTTTTCAAGTGTCCTTACACCAATCCGTATCACCTGCTGCAGTAAGTGAGATCTAAATTTTAAAAAGAGCATTACAAGAGAAAAAAAGGTAAATATTGGCATTTTTTATGGGAAGAACGTTGCTGTGATGCTGCATAGTGCTTCAGTCATGGGTGGAAAGCTAATCTGGGATAAATGGCAACTTGCTTCTTCAGGGACACCATCAACCTGGTAGACCTGGCTGAAAGGAAGAGATGACACAGGAGAAAAAAATTAAAGATTTGGTTTGATATTTTTATTTTTCTTGGGTATGCAAATTTCAGATTTTAAAGATTGAAATTATAGTGTCATTTCAAGAAAATAAGCAACAAAATGTAGGATGGATTGTAACATGATTTATATATTCTTTGTTATTAAGACTTTCTGCCTCCTTCACAACTGGAAGGCAATATTCAAAGTATCTAAGATAATTTCATCAAAACTGGACTTTACAGGTAAATTATATTACTTGCATTTTGTTAAGAAGATGCTTTAAGGATCTTCCTTAAGAATGAGAGTCTTCATGATATAGATTTTCAAAGGAAAGCTGTAGCAAAGAAAAAATATCTTCTTTTTTTAATTATAGAAAGCATGCCAAAAGTTTCATCAAAATACCCCAAAAACTCATAATAAAATATGCATAAAACATCAACATTTGTTTCAATTTTTCAGACTATGTTACACCATATTCACCAGGAAATCTGAGAAAAAAACAGCTTGTAAATACCTTTATAAAAATCTGTTTAGCGTGTCTTCCTTTTGATTTGGCTGAATGCAAAAGGGAAGTTTGAGAAATTTGAGGTTAGGGCAAACATGCCCTAGGAAAATCCATTCAAAGCCCATTCCAGATGCCTCTGGGTTTTGCTACGTGTCCCTCCCCCAGCTCCCTTCATCTTGGTGCTCATTGTCATGTATCTCAACCCCACATGCAGGGTCCGAACCAATGAACTGCAATTTCACCATTGTCCCTATAAGGTGACAGATCACAGTCCTAGCCTTTTACCTGCCTAATCCTTTCTCACAGAGGGATGCCCCTAATTCTAATTAACTGAGTGCCTTTGGGTCCCTAATCTATGCAAAATCCTTTTCAAAATTTGTACTGATAAAAGTGCCAAGGAAGTATGTATATGCCAAGATACTATATGGAAAACAGAAGAATTTTCTTACCCAGACATAGTCTTTGTGAGTGTTTCTTGACATGTGTGAATCTTGCACTTTTAGTATAGAAACTGCGGGTTATTTGACAATGGAAGGCCCCCTGAAAGAGTCCAGGGCTGGTTTGAAGATGATGAAGGCATTCTATGGCTAAAACCAAAATATTTTCTAAGGGTAGAAAAAACAGACTAAAAATTCTCTTTGCTGAAAGAGATTCAGAGGTGGTTTCAGGCTGGTTGTAGAGGCTGGCATTGATAGTCATCTAAGCAGCAAAAAAAAAGGCACCACAAGGAGAGTATTTAAAAAAGAGGGTCTCCTGGACAAGCCTTCAGGTATCATCACTTGGCACAATATTATGAAAGTTTTGAGATACCAAAGCACACCCCTCCAGGGCTGGGTATCCTGGCTGGGCAGCATTAGGAATCTTCAACACTCAGCTGTAACCTGGTTGGAGTTAGTTCTGTGTGCCTTGGGAGGAGACAGCAGAACCAAGGCCACTCCTATGACAGTCCCATGCTCTCTGAAGGAGATCCTTCAAAAGCTTCAGAATCTGTACTTGAGGAAAATTAACTAGCTATCCAAATTTATTCCTCTTTAAAAATGCATTTTACAGCTCCTGGAGCTAGATCTTGACATGTTTACTCCTGGGATCTTGCCCTACAAGAAGTTCCACATAAAGCGCTGTTCCTAGTAAACAATAGATACAAGAATGTGGCTGAGAATGAAACATATGAAGCAACTTCTATTTCCTGGTGGATTTCATAATTGGTGAAATAACATTAACAAAATACAGCTCCTCCCTCCCCCAGTGGTTCTTCGTCTGCTTGCTGAATATTGTGGGTTTACCAAACCCTCTGCAAGCTGAATGAGAGCCCAGGCCTCTCGAGAGTCTCCCAAATCAACAAAATGCCTTCTCCTAATTCTTTCTCTGTTAGAATTTGTTTTGCATGGAATTTATTTGCCTGTTTTGCATGAGCTGTTTGGCTGTAATCTCAGCAGCATGCAGCCTTGCCAGATTTCAGAAAGATGAGTAAACTTCTGAATCTGATAGCGACTTCAACAGAATACCAAAAAGGGGCTTCTTTGTTCTCCATAAACAGACTATTTACTTTGATCTGGCAAAATGAATTAATGAAAGGAAATGACACCTTCAAATTTCATGTGTTCAGGAGAAAGACAAGTGGGCTTAATTTGGTTTGTCTTTTTTTTTTTTTTCTCTTCCTTTTTCTAAGGATGGAGTAGGCTAAGGGGCATCCTTTCGAAAGTACAGCGCTCTCAGAAACAGACAGATCTTTTCTCTGGTAAAAAGTCTCCTCAAAACACTGTAAGGTCCATGTATATGCAAGCAGTTCAGAGTTATTACAAATCTAAAATAGGAAGCTATTCACTTGATCTTTTGGTTCAATCCTATTAGGACCCCCCTGGAGCTCTAAATGGATACCAGCCTGTCACAGGCCTGTTGCTGTGACGACCCAGTCTTTACAGAACAAGAAAAAGAAATGATAGTGATTGGCAGACCTTCCTTGCCCTGGTATGTAACACAAAGGGAGACAAAATGAAGAGGAAGTCAGACTGTTATTATAGGTTTGATGCTTCTTAACCTTACAGCACCTTACACCTGCTAAGTGTCACCCTGCAAACTTAAACCCTCGGCAGAGCACTGTTACATTTCAGTATCAGATGGGAAGAGCTAAGTCAGGCATTAATTTATCCATCCTCTTGTTTCAGCTGATTGAAATGCAAACAGCATTTCAGCAAAACTGTGTTAGCAGAGAAGAAATAAACACAGAGGGCCAAGCCTGCTTGCCTAGCCCTCTGCAGTGATTTAGGGGTATAAAACCTGTAGGTTGAGCAGGATTCAGCCCAGAGCATAAATGAATGAGTGGCCAGCAAAGCAAGGACTACAAGAAGGAACTGTCTGCAGCCCCTATTTGCCCTGCATGAGAGAGGAAAGAATTTGATAAATTCTACCATATGGTGCCATACTGTATCTTGCTAGCTATAAATAATAGTCTTTCTGGTTTTCTTTAGCTTTCCTTGGTAGCTGCGACAGATTTTCAGCAATGGGTATAAAAAAAAGTGCAAAATGCAGTTCTCCACCTTTGTATTTTTTTTTTAAACCAGATTAAAAGAAGACAAAAAAATATCCAAAGAAAATTAATAAAATAGGAAACTTTCCATTAGCTTACCAACATGAAAACCAGATAAAGTCATCATGATGTTAGAATATTGTACATTTAATTGTTGCTATCAAGGGCTGTCAATGAAAATGATTGCTTAAGAGTGACAGATATACACCTGCATCCACACTGCTGGAGCTATATCTCTATTTTAGGCATATTTTTCTTAAACTTAGTTTTGAAATTTTTTTTGTTATCACATAAGAATCTTGAAAAAATCCCAGGAGCCAGATACTTTTCTCATAGCACCACAGAGAAAGTCGATGTAAAACATTTACATTTTCATTCCTTTCCAGGTTCTCTTAAAAGCAATAAAGTTTTTACTTGGAAACTTTCAAACAGCATTTCTGACATTTGTGGTACAACCTTGTCATTCAGAGTGTCACTAAACAAATGTTTGCTTGAGTAGACAGATGAAATCCAATAAACCATGATCCTTAATGATGGTATAAAAGTTTGCTGCATTAGCGTGCTTGAAAAATGACATTCTCTAAAGATAATAAGGGAAGGTTAAATTAGCAAGAACAGAAAATCTGGCCATATTTTGAAAAGGCTTTTTAATACTCTAAGTCAGAGTTCAAAACATTAATTTTCTTGAATAAGCAAAGCTGATCTTTTAAAAGTTTGTAGAAAAGCACTTAGTCTTCAATTCAAAACAATAGCCCAGACTCTTGGCTGACATGGGCCAATGTGGGTTCACTTCACTGCAGTGAAATCACACCGATGTAAAGCAACAGAGATTCTGATACAACATTCTAAAAGCTTTTTTTGACCTAAAATTTAAAATAATATGTTATTGAATCTTTTGGATGATGCTTTGGATGTTTACATTTACAGCTGTGCACCATTCTTCCTCCCAAACCCCTCACTTCCAAAGTGACACCCACCTCCAAAGCAAAATGCAAAATAAATAAGTATATGTGTTATTATGAAGATAAGGATTAAAAAACCTGTCCAATATTTCTCAGAATTTTAAAAAGTGAGGAATTCAGCACAAATTTAATCCTATAGTTTCTTTAATCTTTATACAACTTAATTTCCTCCACATCTTAAAAAAAGGTTTTATAATGTGTTGAATAAAGATATGCTTCTAACAACATATATACACACTGCCTGAAGAACTCTGCATTCATAAAAACAACAGACGTTTCTGTACCTGGAACATATCTAAAATTTACCTGAAAAAAAGATTTGTTGGCCAGGACAGGAAAAAGGTTAAAGGTGTTAAATAAATAAATAAATAAATAAATAAATAAAAAGACTATATCTCATTTTGTCCTAGAGAAAGTATGGAATATAATGCTTTTTGTATACTGACAATCTAAACTATCCTACAACAGACTTCGCTAATCACTGCCAATTGAGAAGCTTAAATGAATTCTGCTTCTACAGACCCTTGTTCTTCTTTAAAAAATACCAAAACAAACAAAAGCAAAACAAACAAAAAAAAAAAAAACAAAACAGAACTTTTAGGAACAATCAACTGAGTCTATTTTTTATTTTCTGATAAGCTGAATTCATGTCTATATAATCTTTTTTTCACAATGCAAAATGAGTTTTCATATGTCAGCTTTGTAATCACACACTGAGATTTTTAAAATTAAATAAACACTTCAATTTGCCTGAAACTAACCTGTTTCTATTTCTAATGTTTCAGGAATTCAGCAATTAAGCCATTTTTGTCACAAGGAAAAACTACTAGTTTTGCTATATTACCACCAAAAGACATCTAATATATTTAAAAATCCATATTACTAATGTACAATATTCCAGTAAGGAGAAAAAGGAAATGTTTGGCAGTTTCCATTTTAAATAAGAGATTACTAATAACACAATTTCACTACATACCTTTTAATTTTTATTTTTTTTTTTTAATTTTTATGCATGGATTCTATGGTTTTTGAAAACCTATTTATTTATTTTTTACCCTTTTAAATTTATTTTTAGTATCATTTAATGAAAAAGTTTAAAAAATAAAGAAGGAATCGAGCCAGATGGCAAAAGCAAGTACAATGAATCTAAAATCGGATCACATTTTTGCCTGCATTCGGCACCTCAAGAATCACTTGTCCTGTAAATATAATGACTTTAGGAGTCATTTGGTAATAGTTTTATTTTATTACCATTATTGCAGCGTGACAACAGCAACTCGCAGTGTAAAGTTCTCCTGCGTTTGCTTCTTACAGTTACCGCTGCCAGCCTAGAATACCAACCAAAACACCAGTTAGGAAGCGTGATGAGGAGGGCGAAGCCTGTGTTGTTTTTTCTGGGCAGAGCAAGCCCAGGAAAAGCCGGAGCGCTCTTCCCGGCTCAGGGAAGTTTGTCCCTGCCCGCGGGATGAGCAGGGCCTGGGCACCACCTCCTGGTGCGCTGCGGAACAGCCGGAGCTCGGCTCTCCCATCCCTTCCCGATCCTGCTTTTCTCTCACCGCTTTTTACCCCTATTCCTTTTTCCATCCCTTCTTTAAAACTTAGGAGCCATCAGCGCCAGAATCCCTTATGCGGCCCTGCTGTCCGCAGGCCCCTAAAGCACAGGGATGAAGCAGAGGGGTTTTACATCCCCTCTTGCTGCCCGTCTCCAAGAACACCTCTGTGGGTAATGCCAGCACTTTACACGGGTCCCAGTCTGGGAAGCATGGAGACCCTGGAGGCATGGAAACCCCCCAAGCCTGCAAGGAGAGGTACACTCTGGACTGACATTGCTGGTGGCATTGCCACTGGCTGGCATTTCCAGGCAGGATCGTTTGCATGGGGCCTTTGTCACAGCTCTGTCCCCTCAGCCATCACTGCTCTTAAGCTTTCATCAACCTGACCAGAAGGTTCTGGAGAAACCCTCAAGGATCTGGTCTGAGGGCATTCAAAAATGAAGAGAAATATTCCTGAAGGTTCCAGCAGGCTCTGAGTCAGGCCCAGAGCTCATGGACTCATAAAATCCCAGGGTAAGACCACTCTTGGAACAGACTAGTCCTACCACCTCTTATGCTCATTCAACAGCATCCTAGATAGGTCTGTGGGGTTTCTGACACAGAAAAGGGATTAAACAGAGCAAAAGGCAAAAATGCAAAATCCCAGGGCTCCTGAACTGGATCCTTGTCTGTTACATTGGCAGAGCCACTGTGTGATGGGGATTTGGCCCCATAAGTGTAGTAAACAGTTTAGAGCAAAACAAAAGAGCTAATAAAGGGGTTTCATCATCTACTTGGCTTTGCAATCCCAGCTTTAAACAAAACAAGACACTACCACTATAATACCAGAAAAATAAATGCTTTTCTTTCTTAGGTTCATAAAACACTCATTACCCATAATTAATCATAATGACACACTGTATTCAGGCTTCTAGCTAGGTTCTGGCTGGAAGCGTAAAGAATTGGCTTCTCACAGCTTTCAATGCTTTAGCCAGTGTGTTCTTCAGGATGCAAAATTGATTATCCAAAATAGAAATCTCTTCGTTTCCTTTGTTTTTGTTGTGTTGAAAAACCTATTACTTAGTTGTTAAGTCTCTGCATTTTCTATGTCCCTGAACAACTGGCTATTTAACTCCAGTGAAGTTGATGAGTTTGCACTGTAGTGAAGGTAAACTAGCACCTACAAAGACATTAAAAGCTTTACCAAAGATTGACCAAAACTTGGCCTGATTCTCACTTAGGACTTTGGGCCCCTACTGAAATTGTTAATAAATTATGTATGTCTTAATACTGTTTGCTGACAACAGACCCCAGGATATAATATATGATATTGATTGTAATGCAACATCTCCTTGTCAAAACAGCAGTTGATACTATTTCTAAATATGATTCTAAGATTTAAGGCAAAATAACGCACAACATAAACAGTTTAATAATAAATTTTCAAAGTATGTTATAAAAAATACCAAAAAAAATCTTTGATTCTAAAATAAGAGTGCAAAGAGAAAGCAAATCTTGTTGTATAGCCATCACCCCAGCCAACTGTGACACTTAGAATACAATTCTGCTGGAGAGATTTTCTTGACTCTCAGATCACTTACAGGGAACTCTAATAACAGGAGGTCAGTGCTTGACCAAAGCCTATTTAGCCAGCAGGAGACACCATACCTGTAGGCTTACCCCAGGATATCAGCTCAGTAACGGGAAAATACCCACTGGCTTTTGGAGTAATTCCTACTTCCCTCCTTTCTTCCTCACAAAGCATGGATGCCTGTACCAGCCTGCTCATGCTAGCAGCTCCTTTTCCTCATCTGCCTAGCCAGTCTGGCCAAGACAAGTTTTGGGTGTCCTGGACATGAACCAGGTTATTTTCCTAAGCCCAAGGAGCTGAACAGACAATAGATGCTCACATCCTAAAGCATTTTACTTCCTTTTTTGACAAATGTGACCGTAAAGTGTGTTCAGTGTTGCAGAAGTAACCACTCCTGCCTGCTCCTCAACAGGGCATTTTCACAACACAAACAGGGGACCTCCTTCTGACACACTTCAGAAAATGGGTTTGCTTAGGCAAAGGTAGCAAACCTACACCAACATTCCTGAGTCTGAGAGGACACCATCCTGTGATTTTCTCATAGAGATGGTCCTCAGAGTTTAATTCCTATAGTTTTTGATGAGTGTGCAAAGGCCATGTGAAGAATTGTGAAAAATTATGGGTTTGGTTTAGAAATCTAAAACACACTTAGAAAAATTCCAAAGCAAAACTCTCAATAAAACTTTGTGGGCCAGACTGCTCCCCTTTCGCTGTGCTTAGTGCAGTGGTAAGGCTGTCACTTGTGGATCCCTAACACATCCCCATGGGCTGCTCCAGCTTTCACCAGATGGCAGTGGTGCCTCAGGGACTATCCATCAGATGAGGTTAATAGCAGGCTCTCCTCCCCCCTCCTGGCATGCCTACCAAATGGGAGGCTTTGGGGAGCAAACCTTCTCTATCCTGTTCAAGACTCCCCCATTTCTTATGGCATCTGCAGCAGGATGTTAGAGAAAATATCTAAATCCATAGGAGTACCTGAACAATGAGAACAACACTAAAAAATAGATAGTCCTGGCAGTTCTTGTACCTACATCTACTTCTGTGAAACTCCATAGATTCCTTCTGTTACTAAACTTAAAAGGACATTTTTTATATGTCCTTTTATAAGTCAGATGGAATCAGAGCTTATAGATTCGGTTGTGCCACAAGCCCTGTGTTTGAGCTAAGTCATCTAACCTTTCCATTTTTCAGTCTGAATGATGAGCACAGTAATCCTTTTTCAAATAATATATGACGAGTTTAATTCAGTTGTCATCTGCAAAGTGCTCATAGTGACAAATATCATGGAAATATCTATCTAAATGTATAGGTGTATAGTTCTGAGGCATAGGCAATATTTATACTCATGCCTGTGGAAACACACTGAAGTTTCCAGCAGAAGATTTTCATCCACCTCTCCTCCCAGTCTTTCCATAGCTCCTGTCACACTCCACACTTATTCATAAACTCTTACTTATTTTGATTACAATTATTAGCCTGTCATTTCTCCCATACAGAAAAACCATTTTCCTGGTTTGGATTCTCACTTTTCTCCATTGGTTAGAGTTTGGGACAGAACTTTTTAGAACTATGGACAGATTTTTCAGGACATGTAGGGGAACCCTAGAGGAAACTACCAGTAAGTGTATGGATTCTGCCAGAAGTGAGAGAGTCCATCTGAGAGGTGCAGCCCAGTTCAGTTGTCACAGAGAAGGATAGCTTGGGAAATAGTACCTCAACAAAAACACAGAGGGACACACATTTTCCTAAGGAAGTTGCCTCTTACCATCCAGTGGGCCAAGAGATCAGGCAGGTGTCATACAAACCTCATCTGGTCAAAGAGTAATGATCTATACATTGATAACTAATGAGAGACATACGTGTGTATAAGAGTACACATACAGGCTCTATGTGCACCCAGCTGAAGTACAAATGTGATCTGCCAAAAGACTCTTCTTTGAACTACAGACCTAGGAAATGCTGAGGTGTTTCCATGCTTGCATAAAACAATTGTACTGTTAAGAGAAATAATGGCTAAGTGGCATTTTCAGCTTCTTTAAGTTGCAGAAAGTGTGCAGGGAATTGCCTATGGCACGTGGGCTGAAACCTGGTACCACCTGAACTCGGCTGAGATGTGAGAAACAATGTATTATCCTCTGTGATGTGAAATATGTTCTGAGGCACAGGAGAAATCTTGTCTGTTACAGGAAGGCACAAAGAAAAAGGAAAGGACTGGCCTGTAGTGGCTGTGTTTTTATGCTGAATTTATATTCTTGCAATGCTGAGTTTTGAGCCATGGCTCCATCCCCACCTTGCCACAACCCTGCAGCTGTGCAGATGTACAAGCTGTACTGCATGAGCAAGGAAGAGACACATTTTTAATAAGTTGTTCTGACATTTCTACGCGATGGCATTTGTATTTATTACAGCAGACCATCACTGTGCACATTGCAAATCAATACAGTGAATGTGAAGGCGTTCGTAGCACTCAGAGCCTTGTCCATTACTGTACTATCCAGTTGTTTACAGTGCAGTAATGAGGCACTTGTAGGCCTCACTCAAATATGGCTTTCATTCCCCAGCACGATCAAATGCCAACTTGCTGTACAATGCTTCCTTTGTGGATCAGGTACAGGCTGATTTAGCCTCGGATAACACTACGGTAGTCAACAGGGCTGTAGTTCACTCACATCATCAGGTAAAGATAAAATAAGTCAAAATCTCAGAACCACGCTGTTTCCAGAATTAGGGAACTTTTGGCTCTGATCCCTTTCTATCAGGAAGAAAAATTTAAAGAGAAAGGGAACACAAGGAGAAGGGGATGTGGAGACAGGAAAAATATGCCATTTCAGCCATGCATTGGCAGCTTCCATATTACAAGTCATGAGAACAGCTCAAAAAAACATTTCACAGCTTCTTTGGCCAAAAAAAAACCTGAGGAAATGTCTGTATTTCATTTTCTAGTATTACAGACTGAGTCTGCATCAGGCAAACTGAAGAGACACTCACTGATTCACTTTGCCATGTCCCTTGTCCCTTCACATGTCCTAGGTGTGGGCTGTTGAGTGTTCATTTAGCAAATATTCTGGAAGTCTGTACTTCATCTCTATGGAAACAAGTAAATATTAAATTAAGAATGGATTATTATTATTATTAATGATCATATTTATCTTTTTTGTTGGTTTTACATCAGAAACATTAATCCTGTGAAAGGGTTTGCTGGCTACAAGCAGAATAATTTCATTGCATGTTTCCAGGAAGGAGGAGACACATTCTGAATATGACTTTTTATTCTCTTCTCACCAGCAAGACAAAGGGTCTGTAGCAGGTAGGATGTTTGAGCAGCTACAATCTGGTGTTGCAGTGGGAAACTTTAAGCCCAAAGAGCTGGTTTGCTTGCAGACCAGAAAGATTTCAATGAGGTGCCATGAGAAGCACTGACTTAACTTAAAATAAGGCTTTGTCCTTCGCTCAAGCATTTTCAGTGACCACATTAAATGTAAAAATTCATAGTAGGAAAGAAGAACAGATGAAATACAGTATTTTGACTTCTCTTGTTTTGTCCCCAAAGACTCACAAATTTCTTCAGAATCTCCTACCTGTACTTCCAGTCTTCCAAATCTCACATTTGTTCCTCTTTACTGTTTTCAATTATTTTTTACAGTCTTTCTTCCCTTTTTTCAGTCTCTCTTTTCCTGCCAAGGATTTCCCTTTGCACAAGGATCTCCCTTAGCTCATTTCTGTCGCACCCAGCTGCTCCAGTGGCCCTTCACTACTGGACATTTCTCTACTCCCAGTCCTTTGTTATCTCCCTGCAGCAACAGGTTCATTATCCTGCTGTGCCTAACCCAAACCCAAAGTTCGACAGTGCCCAGCTCTGGTGCAGGGCTGGTTCAGATGGAGCAGCCTAGGCAGGCTGTACCAGTAGCTGCTCACAGATGTGGCTCAGGAACTGAGCCAGACTGGTCTACCCAAGTGCAGAACAGGAATGGCTACACCTGGATCAGGGCTCTGGTGTTTGAGGAGGGCCAGCAGCTGGAGCTGTGGTGTATTGTAAATATTGCTGTCTTGCAGAGCACAGATGGTGAAGACAAGACTTAACTGAACACCAAAACACTGAGCAGGAGCTACAGCAGCGAGGCTACAGTGTCAGTGACAGCTTCCCCCAGTGAATGACATGACTGTCCCCATATCAGCTCCTTGTCCAAAAACAAAGTATTCCTCAGAAGTCAATAACTAGGCAGGGTGCCTTGTCAAATTGTTATAGGATACTTACAAGGAATTGTTGCTTTATCTGTAATTACTCTGTTTACTTGCCTTAACACTTTTCTGGATTTATTTGCTAATCCACAAATTACAGTAAATCATTTAATTTAGCCAATTAAACAAGATGTGGGTTTGGAATCCCTTACATTTTTTAGACATGAACAATCCATACAATTTACATTTTATTCAGCAGCTCCTAATGAGCTGATTGCAATTGGTGTCTCAAGCGAAACTTATTTCCGCCACAGCAAAAGCTGATTTCTGAGTGTGACAAGTTGGTGCATCAGATGGGATGCAGCAATCCTTCAGCTGATGGGTTGCCCTGCTACATCTATCCTGACCTGGCATGGCCACCTCAGGAGGAGTATTACTGCTGTAGAGCTGTGCTACTCTGTTTCAAAAATCCACACTTCTCTAGTGTGTACAAATAACAAACTCCCTCGCTACTGCTCCAAAAATATTTAACAGTAGTGGCTCCAGGGATGATTCACATTATTGAAATGTAATTAGTCCTATAAGAAGTGTAGGAACATTTACTAGTCTATTATATTAGCATAAAGAATAATTACAGTGCAGGGACTTTTTTTTAACACAGTTTTAGAAGTACATATTTCACACTGTCAGCACAGGGAAAGGCAGGGAGATTTGGTAAGCCCACAGACAAGTGTTTCTTTGAGTCATAAGAAGAAGACAATATCCAAGGTCTATAAGTAACCTGATAAAGGGACAAAGGTACTGCAGCGACTCAACAAAGTGCTTATTCTAATACTTATAAATATGCACCACACATATCTTTTATAACTGTTATGTTTTGCAGTATGTAGGCAATGGTTGGTATTGGAGGCTTTGTCAGTTATGCTTCAGTGCATTCATAAAAGCACCTTCCTTTTAAAGAAAGAGGATTTCATAGTAATGGACAAAATTGTAAGTGCTGTCAATGGCTACATTTCATCTCATTGATTTACGCTGTGTAGGATGATTGCCCGATCTGAATCACATCTGCTGGAGATGTGCTGCATTCGTTGCAAAACAACTGGAGTTCACAAAAGAGATGAACAGGCAAAATCTGCTAATTCTTGGTGTGCTGACTGTCTGTGGAACAGGGGTTACACTGAGGTGATCTCAACACTGCAACAGTGAGGGGAAACTAGCAAATGATGAGTCTCCAGATGCTGTCTGAAATCTGGGGCCAAAATACACCTACTTAATTAGTGGGTGTTCAGTTTTGGTGCACAACATTGTTGAAAAGAGGCCTTGGGCTGGGACAACCACTAACTTAAGCTGAGGGTATTTCAAGATGGAACATGCAGATTGGGATGGTTGGCAGTGTTAGCAAAACACTACCAAAGCCTGTGTTTGCTGGGGCTTGTTCTTGCTCTGGTTGGATGGTCTGTAAGGTGGGGGAAGCCTTGGGTGGGTTGCAGCCTGAACTATGTGAGCAAAGTTGCTGGTGCAGCAAGGTGGCTGTTTTGCACAGAGTGATAAGTTAGGTGCGTCACACACCTCACTTGGACTTTGTTGTGGTCTTAATGACAAAAGATAACACCCTGGCATACTCCACCTAAACTGTTCCAGCAGCAGTAAATCAAAACACAGAGGTTTGGTTTGCTTTGCATTTCACAGCAGAGATCAAATGCAAACCCCACATTTTCTCTCCCAGCCTATTTCATATTAGTCCCCAAAAGCTACATTTCAGTTCCTCTTATAGATTAAATAAGGGCAAAGTCTGGACATTATAAAAGCAGTTTAATTTTTATTTTCTCTCTCTCAAACATGGTTTCAATCTGTGAACTCAAGTGGAATAAATGCATGCCTCTTGCCCCAAACTGCAACAGTAGGGCAAGCACAGAGTGAGATTTTTTTATCACTTGTAATAGCTTAAAATTTAGACTTTAGAGATGGGCAGATTATTTGAAGTGTGAACTTCACAACAAACTTTCCTCAAATCAAAAACATCATAAAAATGGAGCTCAAAATACTTTCAGCACGACTAAAACCTTTTAAGTGTAGAAGGGACTTGAAAAAGTTTCCTGGATTTAAAATATGAGCTGTAAGCCCAGGCAGACAAAAGGTTAACTCAGAGCACAGCAGAACAGGACAAAGGAGCCTGAGCAAGGTCAGAGGAAGGTAAAACCTCTATGCAGCACAGCAAAGAACCATGCTGAGTTTGAGTCCCAGAGGCAATACAGATGCACCAGTGCACATGTTAATAAGCTTCATCTCAGCAAAAACTATTAGCATGGGCACAGCCTCCTGCTGCACCAATTATTCAGCTTTGAGTGCTAGTTTAGTTTCTTCAAGGTGCTCCACTGCAAACAACAGCCATGCCCTCTGCTCCCCCGCCCTAACCAGCTCCTTTGCAAGCAAATAAATCTGTGGTATGTAAAATTAAAAAAAAAAAAAAGAAAGGACATGGCTTAGTTGTGGCTGGGCCAGTGTTTCCTTTGAGGAGTCCAGAGCTATAACTCTGTTTGAGAAAGTCCCCTTGACACACTGAGGAGAATTGGGTATGGATTTGGAAAATCTGCAGGACTCGAAGCACAGAACCCAGGCTGGCTGGAGCAGGGGTCTGGCAGACAGCAGAGACTGCTCACTTTTACTCTCACCCTGTCATACATGGTCTGCCCTGGCTGACTGGGTTTCCTCTGTGAGCTGAGTGTCGTAGAACCAGGACCTGCCATATCTGGCACATCTGGCAGCAGCTCTGTGGCTGTCATTGGTCACTGCCTCAGGAATGAATTTGCCTCATTTGAGGCAGCTGCTGCTTGGGCTCAAACACAGCAGGGCTTACTTTGGGTCACATCTGCCCCAAAAATGGTTCATCTGAACTGGCTATTTCAAAGTGCCTCCTGTGTTTCTACCCTCTCTGTTACATCGTTGATGGTGTCAGCCCAGAGATTTATTTTAAGATTCTGGAAGTCCCCACAGAGAGGGATGAATTCCAATGGAGAAGGTGCCCCATGGCCCAGGACATTGGCTTGGGGTTTGACTGACCCTCTCCAAACCCAGACTGCTCCATGGAAGTCACTAGAAAGCTAAGAGAGGCAGCCAGGGAGGAAGATAAATTCTGAAGCCAAAGAAAATAAACCTTTAATCATAATTATAAGGTTATTTTATGATATCACAAGAAATCATCAGGAACTTTCCAGTGTCTTTCTCTTCAGACCTATTTTAACTGAGCTAACTTCAGCTGAGTTTTCTGTGAAATATATGGCTTGCTTGGGGGACAATTATCTCCCCTTGATGTGTTTTTATGCTAGTATGATTGATATATATACCAGCCTTAACTTCTTAACAGGGTTTTTTGGCACAGTTCAGGGAGCAATTCTGGTCCTACTCAACTTACATTTAAATGTAATAGCCACTACTAAGGGTTCTTTCTCGCACAAAGGGCCAGATGCAGGTCTTAGATGTCTGAAATTAGATTTTGAAACTTAGATCCTCTTGAAGGTTTTACAAAGCCTCTGAAGTTTGTGTACTGAGAGGTGTGGGAGCAGCAGGAACAGCAAATTGTTGCTGCATTGGAAAGACTGGGAAGCTTAGGTAGCAGGTAAAGTCCATGAGTGACATTTCATCAAAAGACACTGTGAGCACATCCTGTCTCTGCCACCATCTATTTCATCCTGCCATAAACAGAAAAGCCTCTGTGCTTCAGAAAGGAAAACAAGCCTTTTAGCCCAGTTAGCCCTAGAAGGGCACACTGTGGCATTAGGATCAGCATACAGTCTGAACATAAAACAAGAGGTGCAACTCTTCCTGTTGTGAGGCACTATGACTGACTTGTATTTTTTAATCAAACTGACTATGAGCTTCCTACCAGCAGCTAAGCATCATCACATATTTTTCATTAATAAACTTGACCAATACCACTTCAGAGTCTTAAAAATTGTTGATTCTAATCCTCTCTCGCTTCTTCCACAGTCTGGTGATTGATCATGGCTGGGAGCACAGTCAGGCTGAAGACCTGTGTGATCCATGAGTGACCTGTGCCACAATGAAACCCACTCTAGTTGACTTGGTAAGTGAGTGGAGGAATCCAGCTTCCTCTGGCTGGGCTGAAGGTGGTAGAGTCAAAAACAGCTCTTTGAGGAAGCTTTGGTCTGCAAGAACAACATGGAAACTGCTGGATATTAGAAGGAACAATGAGGGGACAAGAAAAAAAAACAATAGGAAAAAGAAAGCTTGTCTAATAACTAGAGTGCTAATAAACTGGGTACAGCATTCAGGGACTGGGTGCCAATTTCTACTCTCAGCTACCCACTTTATTATGTCCTCAGGGAAGGCACTTTGGATCCCAGCATCTGAAGGCCTTGGGCATTTCATGAGCCTTCACACCTCAGTTTCCCTTCTCTAAATGAATAATACCACTTTCTTACCCCTCAAGCAACTTGCAGGAATAAATAATTCAAAGTTTGTCAGGACCATGGGTATGGGTTAATGCACACCAGCATATATGCCTGAGGCTCTTGTTTGAAAAGCCCATGTGCCATGAATGTCATATGGGCACTGGGTTTGTGAGCCCAGCTGGGCCTGGGGGGGCCATGCAGACACTGGCAGCATATTTGGGGGAGCTGTGCCACAACAGGGCAGATTTACACCTTGGCTGCCTCCACAGTAACATCCTTGTGCACACAAGTCCTCCCTGTACCTGCACTGTTTGCTGTGGGGATGTGCTATTAATTCACATCCCAGCCTTGTGTGCAATAATTTTTCCATGGAGACAGACACGAGAATGGAAATGTAAGGCAGGGCAAATATTAAGGTCAGCTGGAGCAACAGCATGGTGGGAAAGGAGGGCTGTCTACCACTTTTCCACTACCACTGCAGGACTAGCAAAGACTCCTGTAGTCCTTTCAGTATTCTGTGCTCCCTGTGCCTGAATATGTCGAGGAATCAAATCTTTTGAGAGAAACTTTCAAGAGTCAGTGTAGACAATGTGGAAGAAGATGGAAGGATTTGGTTCGTCCTGGCTTTTTAACACAGACCAAGCTGAAATTTGCCGCAGAATTGAGCGGTTTGTGCTTGTGGACTCACACAGCAGCACAAGGTTGGAGGGAGAGAAATGAGGGCCTGTGAGGAGGAGATGCAGAGCCAGAGCGGGCCAGGAGAAATGAGTATTAGGCAAAAAGAGAAAGTGGGCATGCCAGCTCTGAGTTAGTGTGCAGCTGTGGAGAGGGGCATGTGTGAGACAGAAAGTAGATGAGAGACCTGCCAGTGGCAAGTGTGAAGATGAACACCCAGTAGTGACAATGATGTTTGGGGCAATCAATGATGCTTGATGCATGGAGGACGGGATAGATGTCATTATTCTACAAAACCGTACACAAGCAAAAACAAAGCCATCTTTTTTAAATGAAAATGAAAGAGAAATGACAGGTGAAAAGCAAAATATTTGTGAGATGATTTAAACAAAGAGGAGTAAATCCAAAGAATATATTTTTTCTCAACCAATATGATGTACGGTATAGTTTACAAGAGAAGAAAGAAAAAAATCAATCTGTGGCAATATCTGATGTGCCTCTGTGTAATAAACTGTTCTGCAATTATATGAACAAGGTGGTGGTGACGAGAGGTAGGGGATTTTTGTGTCTCCAAATGTGCTGGGTTTGTATCATCCTGTCACCAGTTGTTCAATATTGTGATACCGGACAATCTCCAGTGTTTTTCCCAGTAGGTCAGTGAACTTATTTTCTTATCAAGCCTTAAGGCAGGTGCAGACATGAGGAAGGCATTTGCCTTTGTTTTTCTCCTTCAGCCCAGCCCAGCAGCTCCTTAGTATGCGCGGCCAGTGATTCAACCACACAAGTTTCCTCCTCCTAGTATTTTCTTTATAAGGATTATGGTGAAAAGCACAACGGGGAGAAGTTTCATCTCTCCCTGTAAATACAAATGAGAGAAGTGTCTAATAGCTGTTATAAAAGATGGCATTTTAATTACTGCCTGTACTGCAGCAGGCACATGCACACATCTGCACCTACACAGAGAAACACATGCACGCACACACACCCCACACTGCACCGCTCCCCCCTCCCCAGGATGAGGAAGGTCTCCTTCCTCCTCCAATCCCTTCTTCCCCTTTATGCAGCCCGGGGAACATGGGCTGATTGGAAAGGTCTCTTTCCTTGATAACAACAATTCAATGCACCTTGACATTTTAATAGCCTGCCGTCCTAGTGAACACAATCGAGCTGAGCAGTGAAGCAAAAATCATTAGGTAAGCAAGATAATCTAAACGAAAAATCAGCCTCAACTGGTTCCCACATCTGGGGCACAGCTGGGCAGAGCCTACCCTTTCCTTCCTGCTTCTGAACAGCAATCCTCTCATGGGAAGGCTTGTCAGAGGAAAGAGGGGCGTCCACGGATTTATTGCCAGGGGAAATCCACCTCCTCCTGCCCCCCTACGCCTCCCACCTGCAAACCCCTTCCCTCTGCTCAGCCTTTCCATAGGAGTGAGATGCTGACTTTGCAAGCCATTCACTTTATGAATATGACCCTCAAAGGGAAGAAACCCTCTCACAAGCCCAGAACTATGTTATCATCGTTATTAAGGAGCTTAAAAAGGAGCTGGGAAGAGGAGACACCGGTGGAATTGCAGCCTGATTGTGATTGATGTGTTCCTATTAGCTCCTCACTGTTATCTCTCTGGATGGCAAGAACAGCCAGTGGCTTGTAACACAACAGATTACCTGAGTTTTCAGCCCTAGACGGATGTTTAAATAAAATATAGTCCCTTTTAGCGAGAAGCTCATTTTCTCTCCGAGGCTCCCAGACTATTTCATGTCAGCTGTGATTCGCTGTGACTGTCCTCAGTAAACATGTCTTATCATTAATAATTCTTTACAAGCACAATTTCATGGAGTCTTTTCGTATGCCTGCGTGGGGGGAGGAGGGGGCGTGCATGCGCAAATGTTGGTCTCAGCCTCATCTTGATACAGTTTGGGAACCCAAGGTGCTTCTCTTCAGAATTTCACCTGCCTTGCCAAAAATGATTGATTACCCCTAGCAGACTGGGTGTCCAGCTATACCCAACAAATGACTTTGGCCCCTAACAACAGGCCTTGGCCAGATAGAAATCAATATTTCACCATTAAAATCTATCAAAGAAGAGTTAAGGCACCATCTGTCCCTGCCGCCTTTCCATGGTGTGTGAACATTAAATCCGACACTTGTAGTACATGAGTAATCAATATATAGTAGTTCACAGATCATTTGTGGTCCCCTTTTAGCAGTGATGGATGCTTGGAATAGTTGTGATTCATTTTGTCACACCATTAAACAAGATTCTGTCCAGTTCCTTCCTGATTTCATTTAGAGGATCATTCTTCACAGTTCATAAGAGAGAAACGGTTTTACCAATCTGCTTCTATTTCAATAAGTCACTTTATAGAGATTTTGTGTCCTGCAGACTGTAAAAATTCTGGAGAGATAGTACAAACATACCTCTAAAACTATTCACTGCATGACATATGCATAAAGTGTGAAAAACTGAATGTAAATATGTTTACCTCTTTATCTACAAATATTGGTTTTAACCCTCCCCTTGCCAGAGGGGACTTTAGGCAGAAGTGCTTGGAAACACAGCCTTGCCTCGGGCAGATACAACCAAGTTTGGGAGTGGGCTGTAATTAAAAGCATGAATAAAGCAACTGCAAACTCAGTGATAAAGCTCTATTCCTGAAATTGAAATGGTGAGTTCTCAGTAAAATAAACACCTTTCTTAATTGCTTCTGCTGATATGCACCCAGCTTTTCCTGAACTGTTCATTCAGAACTGACAATAAATATATAATTGCAAAGCATGTTTAAGTGGCTCCAAATAAATGGCCTTTTTTTTTTTTTTAACTTTTCTTATAATTGCCATTATTATGCAGACTTCTTCCTTTTTGGAGGAGGGGAGAGAATTACATATTAATGTTCCGTAGATTATTAATCTCATAAAAGACCTGCTCTTTCAGTCTCCAAATCGTTCAATCAGATCCTCAGACGATGCTATAATTGGGCATCATGATGGGGCTTCTCAGATTTAAACACTTTAGGAATTGGCCCTGTCTGGACTTCCCCTGGCTGCAGTAAGAGATCCAAATAATATAAGCAGCAGGCTTGGATGCAGAGATAAAATCAGAGGGAGCCCTGAGGATCTGTCAGAAGACATCTTCTAAAACCTGCATTGTGCTGCAATTTCCTAATTAAAGGACATAAATAGCAGTGATTCATGCAAGAATCAGTGCTAGCCTGTCCTCCGTGGAGTGCTTGATGCAGTAATTTTTAATCAGGTTGGTCATTTATAACCCGTTCATTTTTAGGAATCCCATTTGTCTGCTGGAGTGCGCTGACTCACTAAACACAGGGCAGAGGGGGAGGAGGAGGAAGGCAAAGGCCTGTCCTTGGCTGGACCAAGTCCCACCAAAGCTTTCCTGGCAGCAGACCAGACCCCACAGATATTTAATGCAAGTGTTCCTGGAGTCAAAACATATTTGTTAGAGTGCAAACCACCTCGAAGTGTGTGGCTGTGTCCCAACAGTGTGAGTGGCTCTGGGCAGAGGGGAAGGGGCAGGAAGAGAAAGGAAGAGCCCTGTTCTCTTTAATGAGATGACCAGAAGAAGAAAACAGAGTGAGCTGATGAGTTCATGCTCATATGAGTAAAGGAACCACTATATTAGTGATGAAATGGTACAGATGATTTGTGTTAGTCATTGGAGCAGAAATCCACAGTAAAGATGGAGGGGTGCAGAAGGGGCCAGGCCTGGCTTTGTCACAGCTCCTGGGTGGCTGGTACATAAAATGGCTCCAGGCAGAAAAAATTGCCCTGGCTATTCCTGGGCTGGTGTCCCAGGAAAATTGCCCATGGTTCCACACACAGCAGAGCAAGGGTGAGAGTGGGGGAGCTGTGCCCAGGAGCCCAGCTCTGAGACACAAGCCTTGGCTGCAGCTGTACCTTTAACTTCTTCCTTCATCACTTGCTAATTCTATAAACAGAGCTGTGCTCCTGGGAGATAAAAAATGCAAAGCATCATTGTTAAAAACAAGTTTGTTAAAAAACTAGGGGCAGAACTTCAGCACAGATTAAATATGCACCTAGATTTCAGTGAAAATGTTCTGATTTGCACACATGTCCCATATGCTTAGGAATATGGTATTTCAGAGAAAAGAAATGCCAAAATAATTACTGACTGTTTTCCAGAAAAAATCACATGGAATCACTGTATGGAAGCAGTTCCTAAATGCAACCCTCTGCCTAAAGCCCTGGAGTAGGGACTTGCTGAAGGTACTGAGGTCCTCCTGTTACCACTGAGAAATTCCTCAGGTTCAGTGCAGAAGCCAGAGAAAGAAAAGAGATTAAGAAAAGGAAATTGAGTAAGAAATTTGAGTTATTACCAGTAAAGACATTGCACGGGGGAAAGAATCAAAATTGAAAACATGCATCATCTTTACTCTTCAAATATTATGCAGAGCACCCCTCTTTGGCTGAACCTCTAATACGTGTAAACAGATACAGGTATTGATTTTTTTGCTAATAAACTGCATAGCTCTGATTCCCTTATTATAAATCTTTTCCTAAGCACAAAAGTGAGCAAAGGGAGGGGGAAGGGGTTGTAGGGTAACAAGACTAATCAGGACTTCACCATCAAAGTAAATACATCCAATTAACAGCTATTAAAGAAGAATTTTATGGCACTGTGCACAGTGAAGGCCATTATATCCAGTGGAATTAATCTTAATTATTTGTACCTGTGTACATACATGCAAAGGAAAGCAACTCGCATTAATCTACATTAAACTTAATACACAGTTGGTGTATTATCTTCTGAGTCAAAATTGACTGCTGCTTTCTGCATATGTATCTGTAGTGCTATCTACGTATATATGGGATGTCTAAGTGCAGAATTTGCTCCATATAGAACAACCCAGCAGTTAAATATTTTTCATGATTTCTAAAAAGCAAAAAAAAAGAAAAAATTTAAAACCACAAAACAAAAAAAACCCACCCCCCAAATCCAAAAACCCAAGCCTGATATAGGCAGATATTATAATCGCAGAAGCCTTTCTTATAAAAAAATAAATAAAAAGAGACACACAAAAAAAAAAAAGCCCAGAAGAGGCTGTACAGATTTATTATCCAGCTTAAGGGGAAACCGAACAAATATAAATCTGTGGCTTTCTGAGGTTTAAATAACGGCAATTACTACCCCCAAAATATTGCATTTCATGCACTGTGGACAACGTTGTTAAAACCACCCACGATATTTTGGACTGTGGAGATTTTTTTCCAAGTTTTTACAGAAGCTGACAGTAAATTATGTTGGTTGTTTGTTCACTGGGTTTGCATTATTTGATAGGGCTGGCTGTGGAGGTCTGTGCTGTGGTAACAATAATGAATGGTGTACTTTTTGCTTTAAATCCCTGTCTAATGAATATAGACATAGGCAAGCAGCTACTTAGGATTCCAAAATATAACTAACCACAAAGCAGAGCTCCAGCTGGTCTTCCCTCCTACTGCATTGTTCAAGGGCATTTTCCTTATCAAAACTGGATTTTGAGTCCTAAGAAGGAAAAAGAGAAGCTGGTATCCATTTTGCCCAGCAAAAACACTTGAGATGTGGTGGTGGTCAAGCGCTGAACTGCTTAATGGTCTTATAAATGTTTACACTTAGCATGGGTTTTATCCAGTTCACAGTATGTAAAATCCTAACTGTGCAGAAGTCTGTAGGTCCCAGTTGATGCTGTGTCTCTGGTCAGGATCCTGAGAATACATTTTACCTACTTTAGCTAACGCAGATCAGTCCTGTGTGAAAGCATAAGCACTGCGTTTTAGTTACGTTTTTATATATGTTATTAACTTTCAATAGCTATCAGGAGATTAAAATCTCATAGAGCCACTCTTCAAAATATTTCTCTTAGGGCTAATCATAGCCAGCAGCAAGCTAAAGTCTTTCCATGGCAGCATTTGCAGCTGTGTCAAAATATGGATCAGAGTTCTATTATGCACTTCAGCTGTTATTAACAAGAATTTTGGGTTAACAATTGTAACTATGAACCTCTGGTAGTAAAACTGGCAGATTCATAAAGATTTAAAGAAAAGGCTTGATAATATCTCATGTTATTTTCACTCCTTCAGCAATGTGTAGTCTGTGCTTGAATGTTTTAGGAGCTATTACATTTCACTCTATGCTACTTAAAAATTGATGCATGTTTCCCAGCTATTTAATCATTATGGCTGAAGTGATTTCTGCTGCCCAGGCTGCTCCTGGCGCTTGCTGCAAGTTACACCTGCACAGGATACTCAGCTCCTGAACTGCTGTGCAGTCTGGCACTTTAGCATGAAATCAAATTCTTATGTCAATCTTCGTTTTTGCACTGTCAGGGAATCAAAAGGGGTGGTGTCACTGCATTTGCTTTAATTCAGATGCTTACTGAAGTCTGAAGTGACCATCCTCTCCTCTGCTTGTACAGCAAACTGGAGGCTTTTCCCCCAAGCCCACATCACTGTCCTGTCTTTGCACATTAACCATAAATTCAGAGATTATGTTGCCTTTGGGTTTCTCCATCAGGATGACAATATAAGCACCACAAACCAGAAAGTCTCCTAGCCCAGGGGCATCCAAGCAGCAAGGAAACTAAATGGAGAAGCTCCTGCAAAGGTGAGGAGTACAGAAGATTAATGGGAATGAAAGGAAACTAACTTGGAAATAAAAATGGGAGAGTCACCTGCCAAAGACTGATGTGCTCAGAATGACCTCAGTGACTCTTTTTGAGAGGATATTTGAAAATACACCATTTCCCACTGTAAAATGGTAAGATCAGAGCCCTGATGCTCTTCAGAGAAATTCTGCACTGGGTAAGTATGCAAGTTAAGACAATGCAGGTGGTAGTGAGCTTTTAAGAAAGCCAGTAATGAATCTATGATGAAAAGAAGGCTGAAGGCAGAAGTACAAATACCATCATTAGCTACATTCCTGAGGTCTGCAAAGTGCAACAGTAATGTCTGTTCATGCAAAAAGTTCTTAGCAAGCCTCAAAACCACCAAATAAGCAGGTATGGATGGAGAAAAGAATTGTATACAAAGCTGTGTCTTTGTGAGTAAAAAAAAAAAAATCCAACAAAACCCACAAATGGATGTTTCTGAAAATATCTCAATCCTGAAAGATTAGCCTCAGCAGAAGTGTCACGGCAGAAACCATCTGCATATTGAAGAGGTTGCCTAGCAAGATTTTTTCCCCCCTCATTATTACTTTCTACTTAGATTGCTAAGAAAAGATCTCTCAGGAGAAATAACAGTGAGATCTTAAAAATAGTTCTGAATATGCCATTAAAAATTCAACACAGATATTGTCTAAGCCAATTCAGGTTGTTTTGAAGTCATCACATTAAATATGCTGAGATTCTCTGCTGAGCTTGGTTTTAAATCTAGCACCCACTAAAGTATTTCCCTGAATTAGATGGCCAAAGAGCAGTCAGTGCTTGGGGAGCAGATTGAGGGTTTGAGGGTATCTGGACATCAGGGCACAGAGAGCAGGCTACTTCCTCCTAATGGAATAAAACAGGATAAGGAGCTGCTCTGAAACTAGTGAGGAGATCTGTAGGAGTTACCATGAGGACAAGGAATTGCACTCTAAGTAGAAGAGCTGATACAGAGGAGGTACCACAAGAAACCCAACAATAAAAATAAAAAGGGAGTGAACCAAAACCTGATATCTTCTATGCTTCTCCCCTGTGCTGTTTTATGTATTTCTATTTCTGCAGTGCAGTGTACAACCCACACTTGTTTGATCCCAGAGCCATCACACCTGAGGAGTAGGATGTAGCACTCTTCTATGGTGCAGGTGTTTATATTTATCTTATTCACTGAAGCAAACATTATTTGGATACATTTAGTGAGGAAGAATGTAGCAGGCAGAAACCTATGTTAAATTATGAAAGCCTACATTTGGAGGAAAGTGAGTAAAATATTGATATTGGTTAAGAATTTTCCTGATTCATCTTAATGTGGAAAATGTGGGTAAAACCTCAGCCCAAGTGAATCTAGTGGAAAACTACTGGACTCTTTAAAAAATACCCAGTAGAAGCCATTATTTTAGGTGGATGGGAAACTGTGAGGATTTATTGTGTCCTAAATTCTCCACCACTACAACCTCCGAGCACATCTCAAGGAATATGAGTCATTGTTTCTCTTGACCTTCCTCTGGTGACAACTGAGAATGCACCACGAAATGGTTCCTTTTACCACCAGCTGTATTTTGGGATGCAGGTCCTGTTTGCTCCTGGGAGAGGAAGGCAAGGTGGAGATGTCTGCACCTGGGAGGGCAGGGAATCGTGCCTTTGGCATCTGTCCATTCCCAGAGGAGAATGTCAGGCCAGCACTGTGAACACCCATCCTTGCAATGGGAGAGCCAGGAGGATGCCTGGAAATGAATTCCAGCGTGCTGGAGGCGTGGGGTGGGCAGGCAGTGCCTCTGTCTCCAGCCCTGTTGTGCACCCTGGTCTCAAGCACCGCACACTTTAAAGTCTCAGACCTGTTCAAGGACATCAGCAAGTGCGTAAAACCCTTTGTGGTCCCACTCAATAATTCAGCTTCCATCAGTGCTGCTGATCTTGCCAATGCAACAATACCAGCTACAGCATGCCAAAGCAATAAAATAGCTGTTTCCATGAGCAGCCCAATGTAATTTGAACTCTTCAGTTCTTTCCAGTTATTTACAAGCATTGTATGTCACAAACAGACCACCTCTTCTGTAATGTTCTCTAGGAAAGCTGAGTATTATATTGGCATAATAGTCTTCTTCAGGGAGAGCATTTTGTTTTAATAAAATGTGTGCCACCATATTTAATCAATCAGATTGATTGACACCAGCACTAGCTGTGTCTCCCACCAGATGCTGCTGCTACCTCATTCTTATTCCAGTTTCATTTCTCAATCAAATCCATGTGTAAAAAACATAATGTGCTGCCAACATAATGTAATAAAACTTCAACTGAAATGCACACCACCACGACTGAAACTGATAAGTCAAAGTATGGGGAAAGTTAACTTTAGCAAAATCATTTTTGACATGAAAATATTAAAGTTTTACAGTTCAGATATGCCTTGGCTAACCCTAACATAAATGCAAAAGTTTCTCGGATGTTTAAAAAAAAAAAAAACCTATAGAAAGAAATTCTTCTAGAAGTTATTGAGCTTTTAGCTGACTCCCAACATTTTCTAATCTTCGGAGTTTGCTGGTGTCATTCCAGTTCCATTTAGGCCACCCAGGTGAGATGAATTATTACTATTACCTGGACAGCTCAGGTGCCTGTGTGAGATGAGCACTGGGTAGGGGTGATGCAGGGCTCTACGCCAGAGGCAGCAGATTTGGAAGAACCAGCAGATTTGGAAGGCAAGGATTCCTACAAGCACAATGGAAACTCTGGCTGGTGGATGTCACACACAGCATGAAACTACTCTGAACTCTTTCAAAGTTCACCTTAAATAATCTACACACCCCACATTACCTACAGGGCACGTGTGGGTCACAGAGCACATTCCTGGGGAATTTGCCTTTCCTCTACTTATAGGAGCTGATTTCAGACCACTGGAGCTGACCCCTCTTGATACAGGTGGTCCTTCATACACCTGAGGAGGTTGCACCTCAGATCCTGAGGTCAAGCTTCATAGCAGTCCCCAAAGCCAGATGGGAATTAAAGCTAAGCATCTGATTGCTTGACAGATGTTGTACTATGTGCATGATGTTTTCATGTGTAATTACTGAAGGAGGTATGAAAAGAGCTCCAGAACTGTTTTCTAAGGCCCCACAATAAATGACTTCCCCTTCACTTATTTTATATTTTATATTTCTCCCAGTGATTATATGATAGGAAACACATACCATGAATTCACATGCCACCAATTTCCATCCTTCTGTTAAAAAGGAGAACAGAGGTTTTAATCTGAAAGGTGCCTGATGCTTCAGAACACTTTTTTTTTCCTTCACCACTGATTTTCAAATTTAAAAGTTTCATTAGTTGCAGTCCTGCTGGACAGTGCTTTGGGCTCACATAAAGAAGGAGAGATTGGGAAATTTTAGGCTGCAAGGAGCTTGCCACAGCTGACTTTTTCAGCCTCTTCTTTCAGCAAAATGCCCAAATGGTAACTATGGAAATAAAAATTACACTTGAAGAAATGGCAAGGTTGACATATTATCAACCTGTCCATTTTTATCTCAAGTGAAATCCAGCAGTGCTGGAGTCACTGTCCCACCACTACCCCATCCCCCTCCTCCTGTGCCTTCCCTGAGAGGAGCCAGAGCTCCCTGACTGCCAAAACCAGAAAAGACACATGGGCAGCCTGAAACTGATTCCAAAAAAGAGCCAAGGAAATGATTCAGCATTTGGAAAAACCTGTTTCATAGTGCAAAGATTAGCCTATGTAATTCAGTAAAATGAAAATTCAGCAATAGTTTTGTTATCACCTACACATAATATCAGGAGAGGTAATTCTGACAGCAGAGGGCTCTTTAAGCCAACAGGCTGAGGTACAGAAGGATCTGGTAGCTGCAAGCTCAAGCTAAACACATTTGGACTTAAAATGAGCTGAAATTTATTAGTGATGAAAAAAACTAATCCCTAGGACTTCCTTGCTTTAGAAATGAGTTGGATTCCACAGCAGCTGGAACTGTAGTTCCAGTTGGATTGTAAATATAATTTTCATTTAAATTAGATGCTTTTTTTTTAGAGAAATAAACTTTTTTTAAAATTGCATTTGTTATTATGACAAGCTATAGTAAAACCTAGGCCTATTGTTATCTTGGAATAATTTGGATACATAAAATAACACACAGCATCTATGAGATAAAAGTGGCTTAAATTCCATAGTCATTGCTTTTTAGAAACCTGAACTTCCTGAAAGAGCCCAGGCTGAAAAAACTTGTCATAAAAACATGCAGTGCACTGCCTGCAATCTTTAAGTTAAAAGTCATCAAAAGTTCATTGTTTGCTCCCAGTCCATTTCAGGATTGAGACCCCATTGGGAGGTGTCAGACAGATGTCTTTTTGTTCCCTCAAGAAACACATGCCCTCTCCTTTGGTTGGAGCGTCCTGTGCTGAAGGGATTTTCCCCACGGAAAATCTTTCTACCTCTTAGAGCTCAAGCACTGGCTCTGCAGCATTGAAGTGTCCAGTGTTGAAAATCTCATCCCTGTTCATCAGATCCAGATAGATATTTCCACCAGAAAAACAAAGAAAACTGCCCATTTTGGGAACAAAACACAGTAGAGCAGGTGATATATTGCATATTTGAGGAAAGACAGAGCCAGACAAAGCCAGAGCTTTCTTGGAGATGGTACAGTGAAAACACTCCCATGTGGAAAAAAAGGAGAAACCTCTCCAAGTTTTCCTCAGCACTGCTGCTGAAAGGAGTGTTGTGCCTCCATATCACAAAGCACAGTGGCTGGGGCAGGGTTTTTCATGGCATCTCACGTGTGCCTCAAGCAGAATCTGGCTCAGCATGGCTTCAGGAAACAGAACTGATGGCCAGGTTCCAGGGAAAAATGGCTCTATTAAAACATGGATGAGAAAGAAAACAGCAGCATGATTTCCAACCCTAAAATATTTTGATTAAATTTCATCCACATCTGTACTAAGATTCTTTCTGGCACAGCCCTAGAAACATCCTTCTAGGTTATAACATTTCATGTTATTCCAGATAGTACCAATGAAGCCCAATTACATCCAGATCCACTACTGCCATTTTCTGATTAGCAAAACAGCCACTATCTCAGAATCTGGGCATGTTGTTTCTCTTAGGAGTGGTAATTTGCACTGGAGACCATAAAGCCTTTCCCTCTGTTCCTGAATTACCCCTCTCAGAAGCTCTTGGAATGAGGCACAGTTTGCCAATGTATATGTGGAGGAGTTAAAGCCCAGAAGGTGAAGATCAGCAGCTGAAACATCAGTCTCTGGTGCCAAGTGGGATTCTCTGGGCAGCTGAGACATCGGTGTGGGGCTGGGAGGAAGGACAGCTGCTGTGAGACCCCACATCTGCAGGGGAGGGCAGGGCTGGCCCATGGAGTGTGGGACAACTGAGTTAGAGCAGCTGGATCCTCTCCAAGGTGACTGAAACCTGCCCAAGCTCCCCTCCAGTATGACAACAGTTCACACAGCCTTCAGAGCAGGAGCTGGGCATGGCCCTGCTCACAGCTCAGAACCCTCTTTGCCCCAAAGAGCCTTTGGGACTGACAGACCTCAAGAGAGGGAGGGAGAGTCCCTTTGCAGGAGGGACAGACAGTGCTTGTCTGAGCTGACACCCTGCAGGCTCTGCCACCTCCACACAAGGATGTCTGTTTCACTAATACCTTTTCATGAATGTCTCTGTGACCTTTTCTGGTTTTTGTTTAACACACAGTTCAAGCTTGTCAAAGGCCTGATCACTGAAGTGTATTTTTGTATGTACCCTTGGCTCTGAACACTGGACCCCATGCATTTCAGTCTTCCACCACTGCTTCTTGTTGCTTCCTGATCTTTCTATGTGCATATTTTTAATTAAGTTTGCCTTCTCCTTCACCCCCAACATAAATTCTTGGCATAAGTGGAACAGTGCTCCTCCCTTCCACAAGCATTTCAGCCCAGAAGCAGAATATGCTACCAATTCAGAAGCAGAGTGTGCTACCACTGGGTCACATTTTTTAGTGGAAGTGAGGATCTGTGCTCCAGATGCCTGCAGTCAAGGTGGAGAGGACACATTTTCCTGCCTTCTGCTCTCTCTGGCTGCCTTTACCTGCCATTCCCTAGTACAAGGCCAGGAGCGTTGATTCCTTCTCCCCAAGAGCCTGAGAGCTGTGATGCCATGATTTGACTCTGGGTGACAGAGAGAAAAAAAAATGAGGCACAGAAGTGGGTGATGAGGGCAGAGGAAATGGTGCTACTGAACCTCTCCCCATTGCCAGCCAGCATCATGATGCTCTGGCAGCTGCAGGCATTCCCAGCACAGGCTGCTACAAGGTTCCTGCCTTCTATTAGGTTTGGCCACTTTCCAGAATTTCCTTCAGGAATGCAACTGGAAGGAGCGAGACAGCAATTTTTAACACTTCATATTTCAGCCCGAATGGAGTGAAGCTTCAGTGGAGCAAAAACATGGAGGTTGAGCACCTCTGTAACCCAAGGGCTGCCTGCTCACCAAACACCACAATCCCAATGCCAGCCTTGTGAAGGAAAGACAGAGGACAGTTGTGTGAGGGCACGTGTTGCATAGCCTGGAAAAAATATTTCATCGCACACCCTCCTCTGGTACCTGCCAGAGAAGTAAAAAAAAATAAATCTGGACATTAATGTTTTGGAAAGTTTCAAAAGTTTAAACTAATACAAATACTCTCAAATTTTGGAAACTTCAATTCCTGTTCAGCATCTGAGGCCTGACTCCATATCTAATCCATTTGTTACTGCATAGACATTAAAAATCCTGTCCTGTTCCATGTTGGGCTCCCTCCTTGGCACAATGGGGTTTGCAGCAGGATTGCAGTGCCTTACACCCACACTGTTCACCCAGATTTTGGCTACAGGGTTATTTACAGCTCTTCCCATCCAATGAGGCAGGGGGACAGCTGCCAGCTGTGCTGGTGGCTTTTGTGATGAGCAAACAGAATTCTCTGAATTTGGCTGGAAATGTATAATTCATTGCACTTAAAAAAATGAACATATCGGATGTGACGCTCCTGTTAAGTGTCCTGCAGCTTGGCTCGGGTTTCTCCTCATCTGTGTGAAGAAGCTGCTGCAAGGCCCAGGACTATGGAGGAGCTGGGACAGTAGCTGTGCTGCAGTCATCCTGTTGGAAATTTGCTGGATTTGAGGCCAGTTTTACAATGACTTTGGCAAGGTACAAAGAGGAAGAAACTTCAGGATATGTGACCAACCCTGGGAACGTCCCACAGAGAAGCTCTTCAGATTTAGGTGCTGATGTTGAAATAAGTTGATGTCATGCCAATTTACTCTTTCCTAAATTACTCAGGAGAGGTCAGGGAATAGGACATAAGACTGGAGTATCTCTTATATTGAAGATTTTTTGCACAAAAGGTTTTGTTTTCTCTCATTCAAGGCATCCGTCCTGATGTTTTCCTTGCTTCATCAGTTGTTATGGCTCATCATTCATACTGGCAGCTTGTTTGGGACTTACATAGAGAAATGTAACAGAGCCATGATTAGGGTAAAATTATCTGTGCTGGGGTGGCATAAACCACAAGTTTTCCCATCTAGGATGGGAGAATATTTTGGCTAGCAGGCCTCTGTAACAAGTACGAGAACTTCCTTGCCACGGCATTACAACCTCTAGAATAACCCAAGTGATTTCATTTCTTTGCTCCACAAAAGAAACCATATGGACTGGGACTTGTTGAGAGCCATTCAAAGGACTGATGTTATCCCAAAATTTAAATAGCATCTCCTGGAGAAAGTGAGGCAGAAGGATCAGTGCTTAATCAAATCCAGGCTTTCATTTGCTTGGACTAACAGCTAAGGAAACTGGTTTAATTTCTTCTGTGAGAAAAGTGAGATAAATGATGTGTGTATGTGTCTTGGGTAAAATATTTGATCACTTACCTTCTTAGTCATCACTGGTCTTTAATCGTGCATTATGTAACATTACACCCAATACAGATTACATCTTGGGGAAAAATCACAACCATGCAGCCTGCACAAACTAGAAAGTAATTTGTCTCCAGGAGGAAGGATGCTCTTTTCTGCACACTCCGTGTACAGCTCCATTTATCATCTGGGAGCAGAACTGCGCTCAGCTAAGGCCGTATCAGACCAACCCTCCTGTTCAAGGCGCCTGTCCCAAGAGCAGCCAGACCCTACAACTTCCCCAGGGCAAAGGCCTCTGAAGCAATGCCAAATCAGTCAGCCCAAACAGGTTTATAAGACCTTTTAAACTCTCAGGCTTTGCTGTAGTGAAGTACAATCTTTTCCAAGCTACTTCTTCTTCATATTCAGAGACCTGCTGCACTTGTAGATTGAAGACAGATCTATTTGGTAATAACAAGAAAAAAAGCCTCCCAAAGCCAAACCCTCCAAACACTTATTTCCTACTGAAGAAACTTCTCTAAGCCTATGAAACCTAACTACTCTTTGGCATGTCTTCCCAAACACAGCATGCAAAAGTAGTAATATTTTATGTTTCGATTACGGGACATTGTGGGCTGATGCCATCTGCTATGAAAGGGACTTTCTGCTCCCTGAACATCCTGGTTGTAATTTGCACAATATTTGAGTTTCTGAGAGATACCAAGAGCTCCAATACAGCGTGGATACCCATCAGCACTAACAGCACTTTAAAAATGGGGAGAGGTGACTTGAGGGCAACAGCGGATTTTGGCACCTTGGAATTTTTCCCCAGGCAGTGGAAAATATTCCAGCAAGCACTAAACATGTAAGAAACTTTCCCCAAAGCACATGCAGCCCCCATGACAAAGTGAAAACATGAAGGAGAGCTTATAATACGCTATAACATCATCTCCCTTTCCGGACTTACAGTTGGGTTCAATTTTCTATTATTGCAGATCTTTGGGGTGGGACTTTTTTGAAGGGCTCAGCTTTGGCCCAAATCCTTTCCCGCTGGAAAACAATGAGCCCCCCGACCCCCTCACTGCTTTAATGGCAGAAGTGTGCTGCCAGCACAGAGCGCTTTGGGAAATTCCTCTCCTCCACCCGCTCCAGCACAATGGGTCAAATGTTCCATCCCTGTGTGAAGCCTGAATAAACAGGCATTGCACAAGGAATTGCCGTGGGGAAGCACAGCTGCTGTGCCAAGGGCAGCCTGTGACTCCACAGCCCCTCTGCATTAACCATTACAGCTCATGGACTGAGATCCTTCCCTGGAATGCTGCTCCTGGGAGCCCATGTTCCCCAAGCTGCCTCCTTGACTGATGCCTGTGAAGCTCTGCAAGTGGTGGCTGATAGGGCCAGGCTGGCCATGACATGGTTCATACTTCCATATGCTCCCACACATAACAAAGATGGTGATTTCTTGAGGGCTATTTGCTGTATGGTCAGTTTTGGTTCCCCAGTGGTAAATTTTGATGCAAGTTCGTATTTTTGGAAACTGACTAATTTCATTTATTAATGAAAGTATAACGTGCCCATAAATCATCATGTAGGACCTTCAGAAGGAGAAGAATAATTTATTGTTGAAGTGTCTGATCAAACTGTACCTATCACTCAAAGAAAAACCAAACCTGGGGACATCTACCTGCCATGCCACACCCAGGCATTTCTTGACAAACCCTGTCTGACTGCCAGCTCGGCTTCACCCAGGCAGCAAAAACAACCTGTGCCGAAAGACCTGCAAAGTTCACCCACATTCTTCTCCTTGGGACTATGGATTATGGCACAGCTAGGAATTATGGATGGAGATGTACAGGTCCACAGTGGATGGGAGCTTCTTCACCCATGGACTGCCTTGCAGGAGAAGGTGGCATGAGGACTAAATATGGGTTCAACAATCTTGAGCCTGTGCCTTACCTGGGCTATTTCTGGTGTGGTTCATCAGTGCTTTTGCCCTAAATCTCAGATGTGTTTCTATAGGCCAAAAGGAATAAATAGTTTTTCCTTCTGCATTAGGTAAAAAGGCACAGTAAATGGGCTCTCAGTTTACATTATTTGAGGATCTGTCTCATCATCTTCAATGCCAAGAGAGCTGAGCATTTCCTGTGACCCCTCTGCTGATGGCTACTGCAAAGGCATAAAGCATTTTCTCAGGCAGCCCTGTGCATAGTGTGCTCATTTGAGGGGTAAATAAAGAAGACATCATGGCTGGATGTACGTTCTCTGCTAGCAATCAATGCACAGCATACACTTTTGATGAGGTTAGATAACAAGCATCACATGGAGAGAAGAGAACCATGCACACACAACCTTCGGAATATATGTCAGCAATAAAATGATAACTACAAAAGCAAGCAGTAGCTACCCACTGTAGGATGTCTCATCTAGTTCAAGTTCAGCTGTTCAATCAATACAAGCCCAACTCTGTGTAGTTTGATAAAAAAGCCACCCTAAAACAACAACAAACCCCCTATACACTGCTCTGAAGTATTAGCACAAGGATATATCATTGTTCACTGGGCCCTTTTTAATCTCGAAAAAGGAATTTCTTACATCAAAAATAGAGAATTCTTTCATGTCACTGTCAGCTCCGTAGCCCACCTAAAATTGCGTTATTACCACTGACAGAAAGACAGGTGTTAACAGCTGGAGAGAAAACAAATGGAGAGCGCTGTGGCAAAATTTGAGGAGAAACAGATGTGTGAGCAACGCTGCCTTTGATATTTATTTTAATAGCACTTCTCAAACGTGTTCAATATTTATGCAGCCATAGGCTCAGCTTTCACTGGCACACGAGAGCCTGCATTATTCACCTCTGCCACCACCTCTTCCTTTCTTTTCCTCCCTCCCAACCATCATAAAAAACAGCATCCGCAAATCTCCCAGGAAAAGCTGGCTTATTCCTCCTCCCCTCCCCCAGTATGAAATAGATAGAGTTTTTTAGCAGTGGGAGTTCAGTGTGATTAGTATGCTAATACGGGAGAGAGAAAAGGAAATGGAGATGAGAGATACGGTCCTTTAGCGAAGAAAAGCAGGAACAACTGAAAGGAGGATCTCTGCTAATCAATTAACCTACAATGGACCTAATGCCATAAGAAGCTATTGTGCATAAAGGGACAGAATTCTCGGTGACAGATGGCACTTGGGCTCATGATATTACAGGGCTGCTGCTTGAGAGCTTGTTTACCTCCCATACAGGGGGTAAGCAATAAAGCAATAAAACTGCTTTTTATTTTAAAGAGAGAAGTTGAAATGCTTATTTACCAAATCAATCAAGGTTTACTAAGGCAGAACAGCCACAATCCTCATGGCCCTAAAATGCTGGATACTTCAGTGATTTCAAATAGCAATTATCTACTGCAGTTTCTTGAACCCGCTCTGACTGCAAAGAGACGTTTAATTTGCAAATTTTGATGAAAATTGTCATTTTTTTAATTGCCTATTTCACCAATTTGAATTTTAAAACAAACTATTAACTAGAAGCTCATTTTTACTTGCCTTGGGCAAGCCCAGAAAAATATTTGTCAAGACCCAAGCCTGTCTGCTTAGCATTTGAGTTGAGAAATGCACAACTGCCTTCAAGTCAACATTAGCTGTGACAGAAGCAAGACTATTATTTAACAGTAGCTGAAAATGTCAAAAACAAGTGGCATTTGGCATTTTGACAAGACAGCGCTGAAAAGAAACTATTTTTTTTTTTCAACACTCAGATAACTGTAAATCAAAAGTGTACAATTACCATTTGGCTCAGAGTACTGCTTTGGTGGCTTTCTTTGAACCAGTGGGGAGAAGAAGGACAGGTTTCCATCTTCTGCTTGCAGCCACTTCAAGGACCCACCATGGCCCATACTTCAAAAAATCCACGTTCTGCTCCCAGGAACGGAGGCAGCATCATCCAACAATTCACATCAGACCTCAGGCATATCAGCATGATGAAGACATCCCAAAAACTAAGGATATATGTAAATGCTCCAAGGTATATGTTTTAGGTATTAACTGTCTGCCAGAATAAAGTCAGACTTTTTTTTTTTTAAAGTAGGTGTTGTGCCTGGGCATTAATCAGCATTTTTTACATTAGAAATCATAATAAAGGGTCAGCTGAATTAATTAAAAATAGTATTGTGTTGAAGAGAAGCCTTGTACTGAAGAAGTGCAGGAAAATTAATATCTGAACCACTTTGTTCTCACAGAGAGATTAAGTTGGAAGTTACTGTTTTAATCAATGAAAAGATGCAGCAGTGCTCATGGTAAACAATATTGTGAACCATCTCAGGGAAACAACGACATGGTGATAAGATACTGCCTTCAAGAGTTTTAGATACCAGAATGAACAAGCCTTAATAATTTAAGAGATGCCAAAGTGATGAACATATGTTCATCTTCATTGCACGCACCTGATACTGCCCACCATTTATCTGGACTCAAGTAGAACAATTTTTCTAGCAAGGTTTCCAACCCATGAAGTCCCTTTAACATCAGTCAGCATTAGCTAGGGCATCAAATCCCATAAAGATTTGTCTTTACAAGTGTCATTTGCCTGTTTCTGTCCTTCCTCAGTGAAATCTCATTGTGCACCTCAGAGCAGCTGTGCAAGAGACATCAGGAGTGTGTTGCACAGAGCCCTTCCTATGTCCCATCCCTTAACCAGCTCCCATCCCTGTACCAGCTCCATGACCAACCTCACCACATCCCTCTGGGTTTCTTTAGTTACTGTGACCTTGGAAATCACAAACTATCAGGGTCTGACAGCTCACCAAAGTGAAAGTATGTATTCCATGAAAAGGTGATTCAGGCAATGCCAGAAAGCACATACTGTCCCCCTAGCTTTGAAACTTCCCTGAAAGTCTGGGAGCTTCTGGTAGCAACTGGGTCCCTTTCCCTTACAGAGCACCTCTGGTGTCTGCATTGGGAATGCAGACCCTGCATCCACAGGGGAATCGCTGCATTGATAGGGGAACCACTTCAGCTGCAATAATCTTATTTTATTACCTGGGAAGAGATTAAGGGACCACATTTGCCAAGCCACAGGCTGTGAGAGCAACAACAGCCATCCTCATTTACCTGTGAGCTAACCCAGAGTAGTGAAACCAGTGGGTTTCACATCCCAGAATACACTACAAATCCAGGGACTTGGGGTGCAAAAAAGCACCATGAATGGGTGGGTCTGAAAAAACAACTCTCCCTCACACCTTCAAGTTTACTCCCACCAAGGCTAGGGGTTGAATGCAAAAGCAATCTGTCATACGTCTCTTTGTCTTCTGGTACTTAAAGGTGTTTCTCCTTTGTAAACTTACATTTAAAAAAAAAAATTCAAAAAGCCCTTGTGTGTACTATACAAATACCACTGGTATTTGTCTTTGAGCTGGGCATTTTGACCTGACATCTAAACTGAATTCCCTTTTGTATCCAGCCAGCTTATCAAGTGACCCCCTATCCTGCTCTTCTTCACTGTCCCAAAGTTCATCCCCTGGACCACTGCAATGATCAAAGTCTGAAGAACTAACCTGGAAAAAAACACATTTCCAGGAACAGGTACATATCTTTCTTTCCATTATTTCTTAACGCTGCATCTCTACACTTATTACCTACATAATACTACATGTCTAATGCTTCTTATATCTATCCCCACAGTGGACACATCACCTCATTGATTCATGTCCTTAAACCATCAGTCTTCAGGATCTTTCAATTCATCTTCTTCAAGCCACTACTCTGGCACCATTTTTGCATGGTAACACTGATTTGAGGAAACTGGTTGGTAAGAGGAGTCTGAAACCACACAAAGCAGTATTATTTCACTCTCCCTAGTTTAATCAGAGCAGGCACAAGTCCAACACAAAGCCTCAGCTGAATTTCCTACAAGCAAAATACTGGACGAAAAAAAAAAAAAGCAGGATTGTGGCAAGCATCTATGACAACAAGCTCATCAGTGGCCAACATTTTGTATTTGCATCATTATTAATCTGCTCTGCCAGATCTGATTCTCCTGAAGAGCTGATATCCCATATAAAAAGCACACACTGCAAATCACAGAGGAGGATGACAGTTTTCATCAGTGCTGAAAGAGAGGAGGGAAAGGCAGACTCTGCGACGTGCTGCTCTTACGTGTTGCACAATGCAGGAATTTTTTTGACCTGTATTCATCAGATGAGAAAGAAGTAAGGTCTAAACAATATCATCCCTTTCAAACACAGAGGGCCAGATTCCCAACCAGCATGAAATGCTCCATATCCACTGAAATCGATGGAGTTTTGCCAGTCTGGCTGAGAACTTGGCTTTGCACGTCAGTTCATTCAGCAATGATTGCACTTGACGTGCAGCTCAGAACAAGCATTTGTTTTTAAACAGAAACAGTGGAGTCTTTCAGTACTATCCCAGCCTATACACAGTCCTGGCTACAAGTGCAGGATTAACTGTCCTTAGCTCAGGCTCCTATGTATTGTGCAAAGGAGGAGTAAGGAGGAGGAAGAAAGCACATTCTTCTCTCTTTGGCACACTAATGGCATGTCTCACCACTTGAGACAAGAAATTATGCTCTGCTCTGCACAGCAGGGTAACTTTGTTCTTTGTTGGAATCTTAATTAACATATGCACTTGATGTCCTTACAGGCATTGTGCAACCTTTCACCCCACCTGAACACCATGGAGTCATATCCCTCACTTTACCTCAGCATTACCAACCAGTGCCCTGGGCCAGACCAGCAGTTTCTCAAAGAGTTCACATGGAATGTGTCAATCTAAGCAAGAAGTTGCTAAAGCCATATTCCCATGAAAATTCTCTGGTGCATAGCTAGGCTTACCCCAGACATCCCTAGTCACTGATAGAACAACTGGCACAGCTGGGACAAAGAAAAACAGACGAGCCCAAACTTGTTCTGGTGATCACTGCCAATGAGGTGATGCCTTTGGAGAGCAGCTGAGACCAGAACAAGTCAATACAAATGCATCCATAAGACTCCCCTTACCCTTGTTTTGAAACCCAGGGTATAATCACAATGATCACTTACTGTCCTCTTCCTTCTTGCAACATTATGGAAAATGCTGGAGGCTCGCCTTGCATAATTTCTATATGGCACATTAGGGTGAAACCCTGTTACTGACAGCTTTCCTTTCAGTGCAAACATTTTCCCCAATAATTGTGTGAAACAAATCTTGTTTTGAGGTTTGATTACCAAAAGCTATTATGTATCTAATGTTGGTTACAAGATGTACACTGAATTAATCAGAGAACAGAAACAGCAAAACTACATAATTCAGACAGAAACATATTTATAAATATAGATTTTTCCTTCAATAAATATTTTGCCATATTTGCTTCAAAGGCACAATTTCAGAGGATTTATACCAACAAAGTAATAAAAAGCAGATCTTATGGCTACACTTGCCACTGCAAATGCTCTGTAATGTGTGCACGTATCCCCACAGAACTAAAACACAACAGGTGACCTCCTGCAGGGATGTTTGACAAAGACAAGGCAGAACTGCTGCCTGTACAGAAAGTGAATCCTATGAACCTCAGTCTGGAAATGCTGCAGGCTGTGCATCTGACACAGATGTACAGGGCACACTGGACACAGGGCACTCAACCAGCTTGGCCCAAAGAAAATCAGTAGCTGTCCCTTTGCTTTACATTCCTTTTTGCTCCTATCTGCTACAATCCTGGGGCAGGCTAAAAAAGCGTGGATGTGCAACAGGAGCTACTGAACTTCTGTGCTTCAGAACCAAAGAACAAGAAAGGAAAACCTCAAGAAAATGCCAAACTACATTTCAACCCGAATTTCAGCTCTCATCAGATCAAGAAATAACCCCTACTTCTTTCCTCAGCACTGCTTTTAAACATCCAAAGCACAAACTCCCAGTATACTGCCTAAAAAGCCCAGGCATAAAGTTTATCCTTTAATTTGAGGCTTTGTCATTTGACTGAGGAGGAGATAATCAGGACAAGGCTCTGGACCATGCTGCTCAAAACATGACAACAGACACACCAAAAATCCAAGCTGGCTGCTTGAAGCAATTAAAGGAGTGTTTACTATTCCATGGCAGTTAACATGTTGGACTGACCTTTCATTTACTGTTTAGTGCTGAACATTAAGCTGCAAAATTACTCATGCTTTGCATTTAGTACTGGCATCAGAACTAACAGCATTAGATAGCTATTCCCACGACGAGGCTCATGCTCCCTCTGCCCAGCTGTGCATGTACTTTCACCAGCACTGATCTGATATCTAACATCATTCCACAGGTTCTGTTCATCCACTGCCATCAGGAATTATCAGTAACACCGCTCCAAAATATAAAAGCATAAGCAAAATGTCTGGTGATGCGAGTGGTGGAATTATGTTCCTTCCTTATATACCAGGAAAGAAAAAAAAGGGAGGACTAGTGTATGCCCACAGGTCCCTGTGGCAGCTCCCAGCCAGATGGCAGCAGGGAACTACAGGAGCTGTGGAGAAGTTTCTTTGTTTACTCTCCTCCTAGCTGCTTACAGTGTTATAATGAGGCACAGGATGCATTTTTCAAGAGCCTGACAGCTCAGCAGTTGGAATATTCCCTCATAACCCAAGTAATTTTCCATTCAACACCCTCAGGCTGGAAGGACCTGGAATTTCCATTCTCTGAGGCTACAGATGGCAGGAGAGGTTAAGTTTCCAGGAAAACACCTTTACTCATATGCTTTTGGCTAATCTTAGTGCTTACTATCCAAAATTGTGGTTATTTCTACAACTGGCTGTAATCTGCCTGCTCAGACACACGGCATGCCCAGGATGCTGCACTTTGACAGCAGAGTTAGGAATTTTGAGCCACAGGTCACCAACACAAACAGGACTTTTCCACTCAGCCCATGCACTCCTTCCAGCTCTCAGTTGTGGTGCTGCCCTGCTGTGGGACTGCATCCCAAACCCCAATGTACCTCTCTTCCCACCCTTTCCTCACCTCTGCCTGGATGCTTTTCCATTACATTTCCAAACCTCTCTTTATCACATCTTTTCTGAGACAGTGATGGGCACGATGAATGGAGTCTGTGAATACCAAAGTAACATTCAGTTCATATCCAGACCAGAACGTTAATAAATACAAATATATTATGAATTTCCCTGCCATTTGTGTGTTGGTTTTTTTTCATATCCATAGTAGCTATTTATATCCAAATATCTATTTTCTGTATTGTGAGTGAAATTATCTTATTCCCACTGCAGATTCAAAAGAGTAGATTTTCCAAGGCTGCTCAGGATGGTAATTAAGATAGAATCACAGCTGATTTGATCTTCCCTGCTTCTTTTTCACTATTTTTATACAGATGTGCAACCAATATGCCAGCTAAATTATGAGAATTATTATGAGATTGCTGATAGAAGGTGACTCAGTGTATTTTAAATACCAATACAATTTCTTAAAGAAAGAAGAAACCTATCAATCAAGGTTGCAATTGTGTTTAATGCACATTTTGCTTTTAACCACAATTTGCCAGTTTAAACAGCATAGACCTTACAAGGGTTAACGAGTGAAGAGGTTAGAGTGTTTTTAAAATTGTATCTAAAATATGCCTTATTAATTATTTATTGAACATTTTTAAGACAGTCTAATGTTATAACTACATGCTATACAGTAGCAGCATGTCCACGCCACTAAAGTTAAGGCTGTGTCAGCATTCTCATCGTGGTTTGAACACATCAGCCATAAAACCACAGCAGTATGAAACAACAGGACACCCACAATGTGATCCTGTATTGATCTTAGTCAAGTAAAAATAAAAACAGCAAGACACATATAATAAAGGACTCCACCCAAATTTATTTTGGATGATTGCTGCCTTTGCGCAACATGCTCAAAATTTCCAAAACGAAATTTAAGTCAGCGGACAGCACAGTCTAACCAGGTTTAGCTGCATCTGAGTGCAAAGTGCTGCAAAGTGGGTGCCACAGATGCACAAGAACCACTTCTCACATACTGCACATTTCAACACACACAAGGCTGCTTCTGTGTAAGTACTGAGACTGGCAGGTAACAGCAGTTCTACCACCGAGGGAGTAACAAAATCAACTCATCTTCATTTGTACACACTCGTTGGTCAGGATGAAACTACACTGTTTACCAAGTCAGCACGCTGGCTACTGAGGTACCATGTTATTCCCTACAGCTAAGATAAGAAACATCTGAGTTTTTATGCCACTCATGCCCTGATAACTCTATAGGGACTTCTCACACTGCCCACCAAGCTGAAGCCATTTGTTGAAGTAAAGGTGGATGAGGTGAAATACTGTAAGACGGAGACTCAACAGCTTCTCCAGCAAATTGCCAGAGCCTGCCTAAAGAAACTCACCTAACATTCCTGCCCAGCTTCTTTGTTTTGTTAATAAAATGTTTCTTATTGCCATATGGTTTGATTAAGAGAAAATCTCTGTTCAGGGATTTACTTAGACACGTTCTGCCTCTGCTTAAAGCCAAGTGCCTCTGTAAATGCTTTCCTGAATCATCATCCCAGGACACTGGGATGCAGGTGATGACACTTTGTGGAGCTACAAAACGAAGCTCTTCATACATCACTTGCCTATCTATTATTTTTACAAATTCCCATTCAATAAATTTTCCTTTTGTGACCATGTCTTTTGTTACAATGCTTTTGGAAGTGCTGATTCCACCCTTTTCAGACTTGAAGGTAAGCAGGTAAGACTGAAAACGTTGCCTAGTTCAAGCTTCATGTACAATGCATTCAGACATTTATTAATAAAAACTTGTCTAAACACCTATTTGTTCTTTGGACCAACTCCAGCCTCCCTAGGTGACTGCAACATGTCTTATAAACCTTTCATGGAAGACTTAAAAATTTATACTTAAAAAAGGAAAACAAATACATTTAAATATCATCAACAAAGACAGAAGGGAAAAACAAAGTAGAGACATCCCACGCCAAACTCACTGCAGGCACAGGTTAGCAGTGTCCTCTTGACATCTGCTTTCTGCCTTCTTGCACTTCTTCTAGCTCATGGTCTTAAAAGGGAGATGCAAAGTCAAGAGAAAATTCCATGTATGCCCCCAAATATGGGTCACCCGCTACAATCCTCCTTAAGAAGGGAACTGCTTTCAGCTTGCTGTCCTACCAGGCTGTCTGTTAGACAGGCTAACAGCATTTCTCTACCTCAGAAAACTGCTGCAAGAACAAATGCATTTATGGTTGCCTGGACACAGTAACAGCAATTAGGGTTCCATCGGTACCTAAAATACAGCCCTGTTGATCCCTGCCAACTGAGCAGGGGGTGTGCAAAGACCACCAAGAGTAACATTGGTAATGGAGGGCTTTATGACACTATATGGTAGTGGCTGATTTACTCCAGCAGAATTAAATTTTGCAATAAAAACTCCCTAACTTGTTTTTCTTATCGACACAAATCAGCTTAAAGGATTGTACAAGAATGACCTGAACTGTATCCTGTTTTGCACACAAGCGGTTTCAGAATCTGTCCACAATTCGCATAAATTCAAAACCAAACATAAATGCTGGGTGTACCAGAGGAAAATTATCAAATAGTTTCCAGATTCAGTTTCCATTTCTGTGATACTGGGCACACAGCAGAGATAAATGAAATGCTATGGCAATAACCCATGAAACCTGCATTGAGTTTCCTCACCTGTAATGTGAGTCAGAAGAATTATATACTGTGTTAATAGGCATAAATCAGTTACTTATTGCATCAAAGTTTACCTGTAATCCATAAACTTCATACAGATATTATGGGCTATCATCATGGAAAGAGCTCTTCATTGCTAAACATGAACCCCCTCTGTCTTTTACTAGCTGTTAAGAACAAATTCCTCAAAACTTTCAAGATAAAGTGAAGGAAGAAGTTTCAGCTACAGAAACGTAGTGCAAAGGTTCAGTTTGGCACTGCAACATTACAGACAGACAGGAATTTATGGTAAACTGTTTAGATTTGGAATAAAGAATACTATAATTGAACCAGTATTGTCAAATGTATTGCATACTATTGTAACTTCACAGTAATCAAAATCAGACATCAAGGTTTCTATAGAAGCAGCAATCACAGATTGCAGTAAAGTATACCACTCAAGGGAAAAAAATTGCATTTTGGCAATTTCATAGTCAAGTGTTCCTTATGCTCCTCCAACAGTCATTTGTCAGACATTTTCCTGTTTCAAAGGTGCATATTGTTTCCTCTCAGTCCTCGTGAGACTTCTCTGCAATGACTTTGCATTCATACTGAAAAACAGAAGTTGACAAAATAATATTAATATACATAACTAGTGAAAAAGACTTAAAATAAGTGATTTTTCTACAAAATGGGTGATAAAATAGCTCTTGTTAAACTCCACCCAGATAAGTTTGATCTCCTTAAGTTCTGTGCATGCACTGGAGGCTGCAATTTCTGTCCCATGAGCAGGTCAGACTTTGGGGATGGCCTGATTTCTCCCCAAATACAGGAGCTCTTACTCAGCTCGTGGTCCTGAAAGCATGTAACAGAGTGTACAGAGTAAAGCATGGGTGTGCTCTGATTTACACTAAGTACATCAAACAAGAAATGATTGCTGATTCCTACCCCACTGCATACCCTTGAGCCATACAGCTGGCTGGTATATGTGGAAGAAAAAGTGATATGTACATTTAAACTTTTACTGGAAGGCAATCAACCCCCCTCCTCCAGACTCACCATTGCCAGCTGCCTGCCAATATTGCCCATTGTTATTCCACCAGCAAAAAATATACATGGCAACCAAGAACGGACATAGAGGAAGTCTGGGGATGTGTATCTGCAAAAGAAGGCACATTTTTGAGCTCAGTGCTGTGCAATACAGAGAGTCCTCCAATCACAAGGCAAATTCACAATTATTAGGATATTTTAACTCAAAAAGATACACATTATAGAAATTTAATTTCTTGCAGTAAACAACAAAGGAGGCTTCTTATTGATTATAGCTGCATTTATTCAACCAACCAAAGCGTGTGACATCGTTGGTAAGGTAGCAGTTTTATTTCAGTTAGCATTTCCAACATTTCTCACTTACACACACGTAAGAGCTTTCATAAACAGTCCAATTTATGCTGTGTTCAAAATTAGGTGCTGACAGCTTTGAAAATCATGTCAAATTTTACCCCTTCAGTTACCGTGGTTTAATATTACAGCTTCAGAACTTTATCATTTCACCATAGGAGAGCAAATACTTACTGATAAACTCCATTGTACACCAGAAGCTGTGACACCAACGTGGCCAGGAAAGCAATTCCTACTCCAAGACCAAAGCCACTTCGCGACCTGTCAAAGGTCCACCACAGCCCAATGGACAGGGCTGCCAACGTGAGAGACAGCTGGATATTGTTGGCAAAATCCACCTTCTGAGTTGGCTGTTAAGGATAAGCTTGGAAATACCATGTACAAATATAAAGCAATTTTTGTCATTCTGTTTCTATTTTGGCACAACCGAAAAAAAAAATACTAAGACAAGTACAGTGCTACTGTATTGTCAGTATTTCAGGAAACTAAGAACTTATGACACTTCTTCAGATTTTAGGGTCTTTGCACTGTACAAGACTGAAGAGTCTCTTCACCTACCAAACAATCAAGCATTTTATCTAGACACAATGAACATGCTACTTCTCATCCTCACCTGGTCCTTTATTACACTCAATATGAAATCTTAAATCTAGTATTAAATTTCTTCAACTGACAGGGATTTACAAAAAAAAAAAAAGTATTTATCACTTTTAATTGCAATTTTGTTTCAATTACATGATTTTACATTTTTTCAATTACATTATTACATTCAGCTCAATATTAAAATGCTGATCTCTTCTATAAATCAAAATGAAAATATTACTGGAAAGTGTTCATGCAAATCAGCATTGAAAGTCAGTTTTGTCAGCTTGTGAAAGAATTGTGAAGTCACTTCAGATATCTTTGTGTGTTTCACATCCTTCAAAATGTTTTGGAAACACTAACTCATCCTCATTACTCTTGTCCAAAACAGGTAATTAAAAAGGGGCTTGTCATGTTTCATAGGCCTGAAAGCAAATTTATGGGATGACAGTACAAAAACCACTGTCCTATTTCCTCACAAAAATCTGGAGAGAGACCTAGTGAAAATGAGAAACAAGCTTGACTAACTGAAATAAATAATTACAGGATAAAAATCAATAGCTTCAGAAAAAGTGTCAAAGAAGACAGAACCCTCACCAAATCTGGCAATGTGCAGAACTGGCAACAGCTGAGGAGAAAGCAGTCTGGAGAGCTGTCAAGCAGGAAATACAGACAGTACGTAACTGATGTCCTGGGATATGGGGAACAGCTGTTAGAGACCTGCAGAAAATTTGCTGTAAATTATCAGACCTGTGTAAAAAGGAGCTGTCAACTCTTATTTCTTAAAAGCAGCAAAGTTGCCACAGGCTCACCCAACAGGTACAGGCCAGGTCAGTGAGAACCACAGCACCAGACCAGTGCCAAGGAGAGTGAGGTTTGGGAGACAGTGGGAGTGACTCGGAACCTTGGCAGCTCCAGCTCGTCCAGCCATACTGGATAGCAGAGAAAACCACACAACAACAAAACCCATCAGTGGCCAAGCAACCTCAGTGAGAATTCAGCCAGCTCTCCCACCTTTCACTTCATGTGCCCTCTCTTCCTGGGAATGAGGAGATTCAGTAGCACAAAAACAGAACTTTTAGCACCATTCTTGTGAACTGTGTTGGTGCTGACACAGATGGAGATGAGTGTTGCAGAGATGATCAACTTTCTTTACAAGAGCCAAATTTTCACCAGTAGACCCTGGTTTTAGCTGACAGAGAAGGCATTAGGCTCCTAACTGCAGAAAGCTTCTCAGACCCACATACCATGAGAGAAGCATCCAGTCCATAACAAAAGCATCCAATCACCCAGTACTGTGCTGGCATCAAGGAAGGCATCCTTTGCAGAAGAGGGTAGCAACATTTCCTGACATTGTATAGCCCTGGGTATTCCTGGTCTTGAGTTTTCCCCACTCTTTGCAAAGTGCATATGCTTCACTCATGACCTCAAAAGAGGGCCTCAAGCTCTTACCACGGTATTAAAAGGACATCAGCTTGCAGCATCCTAAAGCACTTTTCTGTAATACCTACTGCACTAATTAAAAACTTCCCACACTTACTTTAATTACTCAAAGAAAATAAGGACTCTAAGTAAGAGAAAGCCCAAAATTGAGACAATCTTAATGAAAATATTTTTCAGAAAAAGATGTGAGACTCATCAACTCCAAAACTGCTACAAGTTTGACACTAACACATATTCTGCACTCCCCCTGCAAAAACTCTGCATGTTACACCTTTAACACCAATTCACCATGACTGACTGTGTGAGTTTTTTTTAAGAGGAAACCCATTTGTTACCACCAATGTAATTTGATTATAGGATACAGCACTGGCATGGTTTATTCCCACAAAGACTGCTACACATCGCATTACACTGGACCATTCTCTCTTGAACTTATGTGGCTCTCCCAGATGTCTGTCCATGCAGGGGTACAATAATCCAATCACAGCTGTGGAGATAGCAAAGAAAAAAGGCTCTGAAGTTAAAGCACTGGCAACATTTAACTAGAATAAAGGCTATCCAGACTCTGACAATTATAGTCACTACTAAAACACATCTTTTAAGGATAAACAGCACAAAAACACACATTTGTTAAAAAAGAGCAATTTCAAAGAGTTTCATTATTTAAAAAAAGCCCTGTAAAGTTCAGCAGAATCTTCAGCCACTGCAGCAGAAGTAGCAATATAGAGAGAATTTGAACCAGGGCAGAGCTCTCTCTCAAACCAAAACCTGCACTGTAGTTCAGAAAGAACTCTAATAGCTTACAGGTTGGCGCGTCCAAAAATCCCACACATCAAACATGTTTAAAATAACTGCAAAACCAACACACCACAGTAGCATTGTTGTTTATAACATCAATATTTTGTATTTTCTTTTGTTCTTGTTACAAGCAGGATTTGTTTGATAATGTTTTTCTCTTCTTAAATGCTACTCTCAAGCTCACCCAGAAGACAAAGCCAAGAGTCTATGGTAGCTGTTGAACACAGAAAGCAAACAGGAATTCCAGCCCCAGGGAATTGCGATGCTCTTTCAGTATTTCTTCACGAATGTGTTCTCTACTGCAACTGAAGCTAAAAGGACTTTTAATATCCCCACTAAGGAACAATAATGGTGCCTTAATGTTAGACTGTAGTGGTGTGAGCACAACAGAGCCTGAGCCATCAGTACAGACTCCAGTGCCTTCAGTCCAGCACACTGCTGGGGGTAACACTGCAAATGCTCTTTATTCTGCCACAGAAGAAACTGATCTCCAGGATTCAGGAAAATAAATCATCAGTAAAGCTGGAGCAGGAAAAAAACCTCCCTGAGCAATCTTCTTGCCAAAGGCCTTGGGCCAAACTCATGACTAATAACAGTGATGGATGAAAGGACTTCTCTGAATGCAGCCTCGATCACCACTGATTATAAATATGCAAAATACCTTTATTCTGTTCATAATAATAAACCATACTGCAGAGAAATGTTCACGTCAATTCCAGGAAGGCTTTGAAAGTACAAATGGTAAGAAAACGGGTGAATTATCAGCATTTACCACAGAGGTTCCCTGTATGTATGCCAGCAGAGAAGATAAGGAAAGAAAATGGAGAAGACTGATTATGAAAAAAAAAAAAACCCTGAACACTTCAACAGGGGTGACTCCTGCTGGGAAAAGCCAGTTAAGGCTGCAGTATCTCTAAATCAGCTTAAAATCAAGTACTAAAATCAAACAGTACCATTACTAAAACAGTGATTCCATCTCAAAAGCAGGTTTATTGACTCACATTGATACTCAGAATTGTGAGCTTCTCAATCTGATTAAAACTTGCCTCTGGGAAGATAACCTCTGTAAGAACAGATTCACCAAAGCAGAATCCTCCAGTACTGGCTGCTAAGAATATTCCCTTAATAAAGCATGAAACTGACCCTAAGGACCAGTGATCTTCAGAGCCAGGTAGAAAGTCAAATTCCATCATGCCTGTAACATGGAATATACCTTGATACTTGAAAGGAGAGGAGAAAGAGGTTATTTCTTACTATCTACCGTAATCAACTCACTTAAACTGGCTAAACACAGAGAATGCTCAACTCCCTGCATGGTCATGAGAGAAATGGAGCATATTCACATCATCTGAGATACCCAACTGCATGGAGGTGCTCTGTTCTGCACTGTGCCCCTACAGGTGCCAACTGCAGCCTGGCCTCAGCTCCCAGAGACACAGGCAGGGCTCCCAGCTCCACAAAAGGGAATATTTCTCAAGGTGAAATACTTTCACCTGACACCACCAGGGTATTTTCAAGGGCTGTCTAGGAGCAAGCTCCTGTAACCCAACTCCAGGTCAGGAGCAGCACCACCTCCTCACATCTGTTAAGCTCTAACCCAGCAGAAAAAACAAAGCTCTGTTATGCTCTGTTAACAATATTACAGTAAGACAAGTTGGCAAAAAACTAATTCCTGGATGCATATTTGTGTATACATGGGGAGATCAGAAGGATAATAGCAGCTCAAAAAGGACAGTGATGCTGAAAGGGAATTTTTTATCTTCCCTACTTCTCACACAGTTTTTTTGCAACTACCTAACTACCTCAGCACACCAGGCATACACACACAACTGAACTTACCTGATGCTGTGCCACAGCAAGGTGGAACCCACCAAGCTGAGGAGAAGATGCTTGTGATCACGTCAGGAGGGAAGAGAGTAACGTTCCTCTGGATCTGAAGCAAGTTTAATACTAATGCAAGAAATACACCAATAAAAAACAGCACTACACCACGAATTACCAAATTCATGCCACGACTGGTTACAGATGAAATGTAGGGGCCACACTTTTTTGGTACGGTTGGCATTGCATCATTTTCTGCCATGACTTCTTAAGTTATCAGAGGCATCCAAGAGGATTCACTTGCAATCAGTATTTCGATTCTCTTCAATTAGGAGACACCCAAACCCTGAAAAATAATAAAAAATAGTGAAAATTCAGATATAAGAAACATTACATGTATTTCTCTTAAGTTATTTGGAGATTGGGTTAAAAAATGCCTATTATATTTTTTTCTGAATTTTCCAAAGAGGCAATTAGTCATCTGATAGCAAAATCAATCACAGCTGCAAAAATGCCTTACAAAGGAAACAGGTTTCACAAATAGCTTTTTCTACTAGGAGACAGAGGAGTAAACACGTGGGCTGGGACAAACAGGAATGTGCAAGTACATTCCAGGAGATGAAGAAATGACACAGGTATCAAATGGAAGAAAGGCTTGCTTTGTAGTAAGAATAAATTGTTTGAAGCAACAACTGGAGGTTATATAATTCATCAACAAGTAAACACAGCTCTCAATTCCAAGTCAGCCACAGAGGTTCAGAGATCTCTTTTCTCAAAGAAGCACCAAAAAACATTTCTCAACTGGAAAGTGAAATCTGAGAAGTAACTTTCAGGCTGGAATCAGAATTTCAGCAATCCTGCAGCACACATGTTTTGTAACCTCCAGTAAGAACAAACAGCTCAGCAAATCAGAGCAGTAACTTCAACACAGAGAAATATTTACTGAAGTAACACACAGGTCTGGTGAAAACTGCCATACATTACTACAAAGCCCAACTGTAATCAGGCACAGAAGCACCTGAGGGCAAAGGAAAAGGAGCTCCACCTGCCTTCACACTAGGAAGCCTCTGACATGAGTAACTGCCGGCACTACAGGAATGGCAGAGTTCCATCCCAATCCCTTTCTTAGAAAAAAACAAAACCTGTCCATCATGAGTCTTGTTATACATGGATTCAGTGCCACATTCATGTATAACAACGATTCTGATAGACAGCTTAGCCACCTGGAACTTCAGAAAAAAAGCCCTGACATTGTTTTTAAATTTGAAACTGCCAGCTGGTAGCAGCTTCTGTTAACTCTTATTTATGGCACATGGGAAACCAAACCAAAACATCCATCCCCTTTCTTCTCAGCTCCAGCTGATCCCAAGGAAGCTCTCTAGAGATATAGCAGCAGAGCAGAAGACTCAGCATTCATTCGCTTCTCCTGACTGAAAGCCAAAAGAGAAGTTAAATACATTCAAGCTAGTTAAGACATTCCAGTCAACTGCACAGATGTGATGCCACACCATGCATACTCCATCACATGAAAAAAGTTGCAACAGACAGGAAAAAAAGAAAGAAATTCTCTTAGTACAAAACTTCCCACTGGCAGTTTGGGGAGGCAACAGTGTCTTCCTAAGAACACAGGCTCTCTTCTACACAGCCAATTCCCCAGGTTCCTGGTAATCATGAATGGTTCTTGGGGGGAAAGAGAAACCACCAAGATGTCAGGCTTCTTAGTCTGCCAGCCTTGATGTCTGTATCAAGGCTGGCACTGGCACTGCAACACTTCCTTCAAGCAAAAAGGAGGTGCTCCAGATTTTTCTTCCCTGCTCTGGATGGCACAGCACTGGAGCTTGGATCATACATTTAGCCTCCAGCATAGAAACCATGGAGTCACAAAAACATCACTATTTCAGCTGGGAGTCTCCCTTGTGTCCCTTGGGGCTTTGCCTACCAGGTGATCACCAGAATTTACAGGAGTCTTTTCAACACATGGCATTGGAGGCTGTAGCACCCAGATACAAACTTGCAGGAATACTGTGCCCAACATGAGTTTTCAAACTGATATGTCCCTTCTCAGCTTTAGTTTGCCTAGGGAAATAAGCTAAGCTCTTAACTAACTCTTCACCATCCCAACAGCTTTTGGCATTTCTTGAAGTCTGCACGTCCCTTTTTTTAAATGCATGACCCAAGCTGATATATAAGAAAGTTCACACTTTTAGGTTTTCTTTAATAAACAGCACACAGGATAACAGTTTATTTTGCTAGTCAAAAAGTAGTTTGCTCATGTCCTGTGATCCTTTACTACATTCAAGTCTCTCTTCTTTCCTGTTACTGAAGTCCTTGTTTCCTAGTACCAGCTCCAGACCTTAAACACTGCATTTCAGCCTGAAGGTAATATTTAATTCTGACACTCAACTCCAATCCATTTTTCCTGCAGTATCTCTCAGTCCTCTTTGGCCCTGCAAACGTTGCCAACTTTGGGTCACCAGCAAGCATCTTACTGTACTGTATATTGTGCATCAAGGTTATCAACTAAAATAGAATCACAGGATGTTTTGGTTTGGAAGAGACCTTAGAAATCACCTGCTTCCACCCCTCAAATACTGAGGGAGATTAACCCAAGTTCTTGTCTTTGATGAAATCTATTAATAATTTCCCTGTATTGATTACTTCCCCATTATACACTCTCTCGGTATCTCCCTCTAACAAGACTCTGCTTCTTCTAATTTTTCAACTACAGGAATCTTCAGCCTGATTAAGAATCATCAACTGTCCCACATGGGAATACTTAGGTAAACACTGATTGGCTCTTACTGGTTTTTCTCCTAGAAATGCTGGTGATCAAATAAAAGTCCAATTTTATTCTGGTATAAATTACTTTCAAATCATAAAACTTGCATTTGTATAACTTCCACTTTTTTAATATGCCGTTCAGCAAATACATATTTAATTGTGAAGGCATATCTAGGTGCAACAGGAAGGAAATCACTGTTTCTGCACAACCACTGCAGGTGCAAGTTATTCAATATATGAGCAACATCTTTTTATTAGAAGGCAAACAGCCTGACCACAGCAAGGGCACCTGGGTAGGTACATATTGACAGATGTCTATAAAAGTAATTCAAGGTCTAAAACTAGCACCATGCAGTCATGCGCACCTGGTTTCTCACTCTACACATATCATTCCTAGTTGTTTTATCAGTTTCCAGATTTTCCACTGACCATAAGATGTTCTGGTATGCCACACAGCAACTGGGGAACAGAGCAAAGTGATTAGTGCTCAGGAAAGATTCTTCAGTGCCCCAGACAGCCTAGGCTCACAATGCCCTGGCACAGCACAGATATATACTATCATCACCTTTCATGAAAATCAAATTACTATCTCTAAGGATTCCAGTTTCTTCTGAGTAGGAGACCACTGTTCCTGCAGACAGCGGAGACTCTGTCTCCTTTTAAGCCTTAAGTTTTACTACAGGTTTCCTTTCAGATAGAACAGATCACAACATATTGAACCAACAAGCCTTCTGAGCCTTCATTTCCTGGGAATGCACATTCCCAGCTGTAACACCGCACTGAAAGCTGCAGGCTTGGCATTGCCAGAGTCTCAGCTGCACTTCCTTCCTCGCTGGCACGCACGGATTCGAGCCCAAGCTTTTCAAAACACCGTGCACCGTACACGACTTGCAAGGCAGGCACACAGTGTCTGGCATTGTGCAAGAAGTTAACAAGTACATTATCACCCTAGACATTTTCAAACACTTAGTCACTTAACTGTCTCCTAAGGAAACGATCCGTCCTGGTCCCCTGCGCTCTCCCTGCGCACCGGGAGCGATTCACAACTTCTGACACCGCACAGACACACCGGACGCGGTGAGGCCGAGAACGAGATTTATTTGGCCAACACCTCGCAGGAGATGGCAAGGAACCATCCGTCTGCAGGGAGGCAACGCCAAAAGCAAAGCAAAGCAAAGCAAACCATCGCCGCTCGAGAATCGAGGGCGGGGGTTCTGCCCCAGACCCCGGCCCAGGGGAGCCCGGCCCAGCCCAGCTCGGCCCGAGGGGACGCGGGCCCGGGAATCCCCGCTGGGCACAGGCTGTCCCGGCTGCCAGGGAACAGCCCCGCAGGCCTCTCCCTCCGTCGCCCCCAGGCCCCGAAGCACCGCCCGGGCCCGCGGGCAGCACGGAGCCAAGGGGCGCCGCTGCCCGCCCGGCCTGGCTCGCCCCGTCCCGTCGCCCCGGCCCGCAGCTCCACAGTCCCGGCCCGGCCCAGCCCGGCCCCTCCGCAGCGCCGGGACTCACTCGGCCTCCGCCATGTTCCGCAGTCCCCGCCCCGCGCAGCCTCCGCAGCGCCCGCCGGGCCTCGGCCGTGCCGGGCAGGGCAGCGGGGGGAGCCGGGGATGCTCCCCCGTCCCCGGCCCTCAGAGAGCCCCGGAGAGCCCTTGGGTACCGCTGCTCTGCAGCGCGTCCAGAGGAGTGCCACGGCGTTTGTAAGAGGAACACTTCACTCTGAGTCCTGGGTGCAAATTGAAGGACAGGAAATTTGGGTTAGGTGTTAGAAAGAAATTCATTATTGTGAGGGTGGTGAGACGCTGAACAATTGCCCAGGGGAGTTGTGGATGACCCTGCCCTGGCAGTGTTCAAGGCCAGGTTGATAAGGCCTTGGTCAGCCCATGGCAGGGCGGTTGGGACTGGATGATCTTTAAGGTTCCTTCCAATCCTTAGCATTCTGTGATCCAGTAATTAGAAGAAAATCTGGATGTGTTGGGCTGTTTGCCCCATGAGCACGGTCCCAGCTGGGCTGGGGGCAGTACCACAGCCTGTTCCACCTGCATGGTGGGAATGAAGTCCTTGCCCCCAGCTGAAGCTGCCAGCCCAGCTCCAGCCCTCCTGAACACCTGGTCCCACAAGGACTTTCCCATGAGCTTGACTTTATTGATTGAGAACAAAATTGCACATCTCCGTATTCCAGAAGCCACGTTTTCACCTCCAGTTTGGGCCTTTTGGGGAAAATGTACAACATGAAGCAGAAAACAATTTGCTTTAGCCGGTCTTAGGGATGGTAAAGGTATCACAATAAAAACCACCATTTCTATACATGAGATGGAATATGTAAGAATAATGGTGTTACACTCATTTCTATATCATATATATTCATTGTAACATTATTTTCATTATTATTCTATTAATGAGTTCTTCCTTTTCTCACACTGATATTGAATATTATTTATTAAAAAGATTTGCACATTGCATTCCCCCAAGCTTGGTATTTCACTGCAAAGACTTTGACAGAGCTTTCCATATTACGAGGTCTGCAGAGATTCAGATTGCCTGTCCCCTTGCAGTTGCCAAAATAATGACTGGGTAGGATGTAATTTGTAGCTGTTTACTGTAGTGACATCTTTAGTGATAACTGTGGTTTCTTTGTGCTGGTATATTGTGACCAGCAGTGTCACCAAACATGTACAGACTCAGAGGGGAGGATATGGGTCTATAATAGACATATTAAGAATGGAAAAGGGAGACATTTGCAGCAGCAGAAACCCATTGTGGTTTAGATGAGCAATAAATGAATTTTCAAATAGTTCAACTTTGGCTTTTGTCACACAGAAACAAAGTCTTTTTATTCTCAGTAATTCTGCTGAGCTGCCTGCCCTGTCAGTGGTTTAGATGGTTATTTTGCTGTTCTTGAATGCCAAATTCTGGATCAAGAAATACAAAAGGTTTTTTTAATCAAATAAAATATCTTTCCTTAACGTCAGATAAATGCCTTTGGTCAGCCACAGGCCTGAAGCAGAACCAAGTGCCTTATCTGTTTGTGCCTTAAAGAGCAGGACCATCAGAAAGCCTGAAATCAGAAACTTTGGAAACATGAAGTGTGTGCTGTGGAGAGGAAAGTATGGCATAAGTAGATGGAGACTGCCAGTGGTTGCTGGATCTTTCCTTCTCCAGACACATGTAAATATAGTCAGGTAATGACTTGTATATCAATTTGGTACTATAAAATCACAAGATCTTAATTCCTACCAAAAAGTGACCATATGACAAATATTAGCCATATTAATAGTAGCATATTAAAACTAATATGTGAGAAAATAAATAACCAGTGTTGGTGTAAATCACTGCAACTCTAAGAACTTTATGGCATTACTAACTCACAGCAGCTGAAGTCTAGTCCTTACATCCATCTGATTATCTTAGAGGACACAATATCCTGTTGCACAAAAATGGGAGAAGCATGAAGGAAAAGCATACAAAAATTTATCTGAATTGGAAATTGCCAAAATAAATGCATTGTGAATAGTTTTACAGAGAAAGGAGGCAGAGATATGACCTGCAGAGAAGTGGCACTTGCTCTGAATTGACTGGAATTGCTATGAAATATCATGGGAGAATCATCTCTTGGAAAGCAGCACAGAGTTGTTTCATTGCACTGGCTGCAGAACAAGATAATACAGAATGTTCTGAATTTAGTTTTGGGACATTGGTATTGCTCTGGATATAATCAATCTGACAGTGAAAAGCTTGGGGAAGTTCATACAAAGCAGAGGAGCCTAAAGCAGTCACATACCTGTAGAAGAAGTGGAATGGCTCTCCCGTCCCTAACAGTGGCTTTTTAAAAGCTGTACTTTGTAAAGGCCTTCAGAGCTGCCTGAGACACTGGTTGAGTGAGCCAAGGTCAGTTGGCTTGACTGGAGGTGTGTCTACAGCAGGACTATAAAGGAGTAGTAAGAAGACAATGGATACATGGATACACAGATGGATGGGTGAGAAAGGGGAAAAGAAAATAAGAGAGTAGGTAGAAAAACCTAACCCAAGTCTCTTTGTGGTGAATCATGATAAAATATCAGGTGTGTCTGAGCCCATATCATGTGTAACTTGGGAAAAACCTATGTGCTTGGCAAGAAAAAGCATTCTATAGAAGTCTGGAGTTGATTCCTGGTAGGGCTTCCAGAATTTATATAAATAAAGGACAACATCAGGTCAAAGTTTTTTGTTCTTTCCCAAGGCCTTTACTGTGTCCAATAGTGGGGCAATCACAGAGTGCATTCAGTGGAAGAAAACCATCTGTGTGGGAACCTTTTTCCCAAGGATTAGGCCAGGTTTGCTTTCTGTCAGGTGCATGAATGAATGTCTGTAGAGCTCTTCAAGCACAGTCTGCAGATCCTAAATATCTATGACAGCCTTCTGCAGAAACCTGTTTGTGTGCTGTGCTGAAGCATGGCCAATGACCAGCAGCAGTTTTGCAACGAAGAATGCCTGTCCCTCCCTCATTCCACACTGCAGACAACTATATCAAGTACTGCTCTTATCTGGGGCCTTTAGCTAGGATTGTAAAAACAAGATACTGTAAATTCTAAATATTCTTCAGGAATATAAATCTCTTTCAAAGTCTTTTTGGAAGTTCTCCATACATAGAGAAGCCTTCTGAAAGGCCTTCATAAATAAAGAATAATAGAACTGGGCACGTTTTCCTGAAATGCCTTTAATCTCACTAGCTGAGGGTGCTGTTTTATCTTTTATTATCTGCAAAAGGAGGTGCAGTAGCCACCTAGGTTAGCACACAGCTGGGTCACAAGCAGGGAGCAGCACGACTGACAAGTCCTGCAGCACAGGAGCTTGTTAGGCACAAAGAGCAGCGTGCTGTGAACTAATCTGGGGTCTTGGCAACAGTGCAGCAAGCAGTGGACAAGTTCTATAAAATTGATTTTCCAATAGTGTTGGCATTTTAGAGAGGAAAGGGAAAAGAGGCAGCAGCAGTGTGAAGCCATCGGATCATGGGCACCCTCACGTATGGAAAGGGCTTGTGCTTATCTCAGGATAGCAACAGGATATGCAGTTTTAGGGCTGCTATCAATGGCATTTTTGTTTATTTATTTAGCCACTTGCAAAAGATGCTGGGTTGTCAGCTCCAGAGGCTAAAGCCTTTTATTTATGTGCTGAAAGGTGCTGTATGGACGAATGCAGCCTGGGTTTTCCTGTGTCACTCTGCCAGCGTGGCTCAGTCCCGATCTGCTTTCCACACTCATTCAGTATCTGCTGAAATAGTCACCGAGGGAGTAAACACTGCCAGCCATGGCTGTGGTTTCTGAGATATGGAGTCCAGCCCAGTCAGAAGTTTGCCAACATAACCTCATTGAATCACGTGCCAAAGAACCACAAACAGCTGGAGCATTGAAGGACTGTGACATTTAAACAAGATACTGAAAATTCAAGTAATCATCATCATGTTAGAATGCATCCAAACGTGGAATTTAGAAATTAAAGACTTCCTACCATATTTTTGTATACACACCAGGCAACATCTAGGTTCAAGGGACAGTCTGAATTGCTGGGACACTGGTCTTCAGAGGAGTGTATTTTTCTCAGGAGTAATTTTTTTTCAGTGGTGGCTTCTGGTGAGAAGCAAGGACAGTGTGGAGCCTGAAGGTACACAGGGAATGTACATGAATGCCTTCTAGTCCTGTGAGTCCGTGCATCTGTCATAACTGTGTCACTTCCTAAGAGTCAAAATAAGGTCAGTGCAGATGAGTAAGTGTATGTAAAAAAGGACAGGGAGGAAATTTGTGTCAAATCAAGCTAAAAATAGATGGCTTTGTGAATGAGGAAAATGGCATAAGAAATGCAAACAGACAAACTGCAGTCTGAGAACGAAAGTAGCCTTGCACAAGAAGGTTTTTCTGGGCTTGATTGAAAATATTCTAAATATATGTGTCATTGAAGTTAGAATGAAAATTAATGTACTTGAGTTTGGAGCAGTTTCTCTCCCCATGAAACTCAGATTCTCTCCCTTCCTGCCTCCCTCCCTCCTTTTCCCTCTCCTTCTCCATTCCCTTTACGGCATCTCAGATCCAAAAGGAAGGAGAAGATTCTAGGAACTGCACTTGAAAGCTTCTGTCCAGGATCCCAGGGTGTAGTCATTAGCAGGCAATCAGAGTGACATTTTGCAATACTGTTGACTGAATTTATTTTAATTGGCACTATATTTGTAGAGATACAGACTTTCTACTTAGGCCTACAATAAATATCAACAACTCATTTTAAATTATTGTGAGATAGGACAATAACCCACCCTGTTTTGCCCTTCAGTGTACAAAGGCAGAGTGTGAACCCTTCAGGCACACATCTTAGGGTGGTGCTGTGCAGGCTCAGGAGTTGGACTCGATGATCCTTGTGGGTCCCTTCCAACTCAGGATATCCTATGAATCTATGAACAAGGCTACTCCTGCAGGGTTTACAGTCCAGAGAGAGCAGCAGATTCTTCTGCAGGTGGTAGAAAGAAATAGCACACACAGAGTGTGATCCTTCTGCTCATTTGATGCATTTATTTTAAGTTTAAAAATTGTCTTCTGGAGAGGCCTGTTTCTTTCCTTCACTTGTTGCAGATGGAAAAGGTGCCAAACTTCATAGACATCTAACTTTTAGGCCTCAGAATAAGGAGATAATGATGTTATCCTGTGTAATTTGTTCAATAGCACAGGTTATCTGGGTCAGTGTTGAGGAATGTTTGTGTTGCAGCAGTCTCAGGCACTTCTGTCAGACAGCAATCACTGATGGCATTGACAGTGCTGGGAAGGGCACATTACAGAGCAGTTTGAAAAATGTCTATTTCTCTTAGCCAATGGAAATCTGCAAATTTACTGTGACAATTCAAGTATCACAAGTTCTCATTTCCAACAAATATTTCCATTTTGCAGCATTCAGCTTCCTCACAAATTTGACCTTTCCCTCAGAAAGCACAGGATGCAAATGCAAAAATAAAGGAACCAAGAGCTCACTTAGAAACACAATTTTCCATTAAAAGTAGTTTTAATGGAATATATTCCATCAGCTGGAGTTGCTTTTGACAGTCAGTAAGCGATTCAGGTGCCTAAACACAGTATTCATGGTGTGTCTTAGAAATACTTTAAGGCATCCAGGATACCTGCATGGAGCTGGGAAAGTGACAGCCACCTGCAAGAGCCTAACCTTGCTGAGGCTGGGCTGGGGCTGGGGAGGGACACTCCAGGGCATCTGGAATAGCATTGCACACCCTGTGGCTGAACAATTAGTCTCAGAATATCTACAATTTTAGACAATAAAACTTCCCATCTGATGCCATTACTAATGGGCTGTGAGAGCCTGATAAAGGAGAAGGGGCAGCAGCACAGTGCCCTTGAATCTCACCCTAAATTCATGACACTCTTTTGGCCCCTCCTGGTTATTTTGCACCAGAGCAGCCAGAAATTCCTGTGCTGGCAGCTCTGTGCTGTAACCTGCAGCAGGTGCTGAGCTCTGGGAGCCAGCTCACCTGCTGCCTCCATGCCAAGGGCTAGAGCAGGATGCAGAATGCAATGCAGCACTCACAGTAGGAGCCTGTGCTGTCCTGGGAGCACTCTGAGCAGATGGCATGCAGCCACAGCAAGCTCAGCAAGAAAAAAGTGAAGTCTGGTGTTGGGCAACTGGATTGTGCAAGGGACACTGGGATAAATGGAGCCGTACGTTGTAATCAACTCTGTGTAAGTCTCCCTGAAGCTATAAAAAGACAAGGAGGATTAATAATTGTCTGAGTTAGCATTATGATATATATATTTTTTTAAGTCTCAGGGTCACAGAGGCAGCAGTGGAGAGCCATGTACTAGAGAAGGAAGACAGTAAAATAACTGGTCCAGGCTGGCTGTGGCTCTGAGCAACCTGGCCCAGCAGGAGGTGTTCCTGCCCGTGGAAGGGGGATTGGAAAGGGATGATCTTTGAGGTCCTTTCCAACCCTTTCTATGGTTCTATGGGAATGTAGTATAAATGGAATTGGTATTGCAGGGTTCTCAGGCCTTTTCCTATTTCATAATTATGTTACCATTTTGGCAATAATCACTGTGAAAAGATAAAGAATTGTCTCTTTATTCTATAGTGACACACTAGTTGGTGTCAGCAAAGAACTGTTAGGTTGCCTTGGATTTCTGAGCTACTGCTTAAACTTGACCTTTTCTGATGAAAGCAGGGGCCTAGCCATGTTGTGTAAGATTTGATGTTGCTACCAGAACACAAGGTATGAACTGTCTGAACTTATATTTTAATGCAATGGCAAATGGATATGTTAGCAGAATCAGTTACATTCTCTTCCTCGTCCTTTTTAAGGTTTAATGAGGAAGATATTTTTTTAATTCTTACCTCTTTTAGTAGAATTATCACACACAAGTTGAGCTAAAGTACAGAGGACTTCAGAGATACTGAAAAATACGTGCCCAGCTGTGTTGCTCATGTGGAACACCAAACTATGGCCAGCTTAAACTGGCTCCTGGATTTTGTCTTAGCCCTTTACTCCTACGCTATACATTTTGAGTGTGCATTTCTGCTGGCATTGTAAATTTACCCCAGTGAAGAATTTGGCCTTCATGTTGCAGAGAAAAAAAATCTCAGTATGGTATTTGTGTTTGTAGGTTTGTTTATTTGTTCTTAGTAGGTTTTTTTGTTCTTTTTGCTCGAGTGATTCATTTATGAAACAAGATGATGAGATTCAGGTTTCTGATGGTCTTTCCATTACCCAGGAATTGAAGTACTCTGAGCAGGCCAGGACTCGCATAAAGATAAACGCACATACTCGAGGTGAACACAAACACTTTAAAAACAACTTGTGCCCTGTGCTATTTACCCTGCTGATCTTCTGCTGTGGATTTATGGCTGTTGTCACAGTACTTTCTTTTCTGGCCTTTCTCAGAAGAAAGCTTTTTCAAGGACTAAATTAATTAAATTCACGGAGTGTAAAACTAAAAATATTGTCCATACAGATATGCACGTATATACATGCATATACCTACAATTAGAAACCAGTTCTTCTGGAGATTTGATCTAAATCTGGCAGATTAGATTATCTGATAATTAGTTTGAGTTTGGATCTGCAGGGCTGATGCTGGACTCCAGATAACATAATTACTTTGGGTAAGGGCACCAGCTTCTCATATGTGCATCCTTAGAGTCTTATGAAGATCCATTCCAAACAAATTCAAAGCCATGTGTCAGTTGCCACATATATTATTTTTAAAAAGGGAAATTCATGCACCAGTCTTTTTGAGAGTAATCTGCTTATACAATTTCTGGACTCTTAGATCATTTTCCAGCATTTGTGGTGCAGCAGAAATCAAGATCATGTTTTATTCCAGTTATGACATTTTTGCTATATATTAGAGACTTTAAAAGTAGTTTTACATGCCTGTAACCAGAACATGGGCCAAAATGAGTAATGTTTTGCCATTTCTGCTGCTTCTGAAAAAGTGATCTTAACTTCAGAACCAGCAGTGATGTTACATCTTATATCTTCAGATGAAACTTGGTCTCATGTGGCTGTGCTAGAAAACTGATGTTTTCTGTTTGCTCTATAGGCAGAATTTCAGTCATCCTGGCTTTCTCTTTTTCTGCATAATAAGGAGTGCCATTCAAGGGGTTTTTTCTTATTCATAAATAAGAAATCTCATCCTCATTTGATGTAGAACCACTTCAGATGCTTTACTAATATTTTGTCTGCCTCACTAACAAATACACTGTCTACCCAGAAACACTGTGGCTTCCCTTAGATTGTTCTATTCATTTGATTTGAGTGGACAATGAAATATGTTTAATGACAGAATGTCACTGATGACTAGAGAGCTTTAAAGGAAAACTATTCTGCCTCCTGCCTTTTCATCGGTTTTCATATATCTGAATGTACCCTGCACACTCATACTGTATTTTAATGGCTTTGTTGATACATTTATGTTAATTTTTAGTGATTAAAAAATTAGAGAAAATAGGTACCCAGATGCTGAAGATTAATAAACAACCTGCTATTGAGAAATGTTGGTTACATGTATTTTTGGTAAATTATTCTGTAGTACTTGGACAACATTGGAAAACTGAGGGAGGTCCTTTAAAAGGAAAAAAAAAATATATGTATATATATATGTCCATCTGCTCTGGGCATTGATTAAAGAGATGACTGAGAAATTGCAGTCTGTGGTTTGTATCAGGGGTGTGAGTTGGTGGAATGTCTGGATTGGTAACAAAAGACATTTCCTCCTCTCAGGTTGGAGTTGGCCATGTTGCAGAGCCTGGTACAAAGCCAGCACCTCTTGTGCTCCCTTTTGGCTCACACAGTGCACAGGTCTCGTGTGCTGCACAGGGATAAGGTGTTATTTACATTTGTTTTCCTTTTTTCACTCTTCCTAGTCAAGCAGAGGTGTAAGTGACTGTAATTCCTCTCTCCATTAACTAGGTGTGACACTTCAGCAACTTTTGTCTGACATACATCTGGTTTTCTGGCGCCCCTTATCCTGAGGACTCTATTGGACCTAAAGATGCCCTTCAGGTATTAGATACCCACTGTATTTCAAGGTAACTCAAGAGATATTTCTTTCTTTCTGAAGTGCAGAAAGGGATTTTTTTCCCTGTTTATCACATATTCAGGCACTACAAGATGGATATGGTGTAAAACAGAGATGCATTGGGAAGTACAACAATGGCAGCACAGGTGAGGCAATTAAATGAACTATCTTGGAGAGGGGTAATACTGGATGCTCAGAATGTTACAGCTCTCCACCTTTTAAAACTACATACACTATTTACCACACCTCTTGGTTGAGTAAGAATTTATTTATATTGCTGCATGTTCAGCTAAATGTTAACTATGATGTCATGCAGTACTGCTCTGTCTCTGGGTGACGTGTGAGTGGAAAGACGAACAGAACTTCCTTCTGTGACATTCCTATCTACAGATACACATGAACTGATAGAAATAACCTTTTGTAATACCCACAATTTTCTGTAGTTCTAATTTTTATTGTGCCTGCTGCCTGAAAGATGATAAGACTTATTCATAAATTCACACTCCAGTGGTCTGATAAATATATAACAGTCTGAAAAGGAGTTTCTTGGTGCAGTGCATGCTATTTATCAGGTCTCAGTTTTCCTTGAGTTTGGCCCTAAGGTTTGTTGTTGGTTTTTTGTGGAGTTGCTGTTTTCTTTTTATTTTGACATTTTTGGCTGACTTCTCTGATCCTCTTTCTACTAAGAGCCACAAGTAAAAAAATAGCATTTGAGACAACTAAAACTAAATTCTTCGTGACAAAAAATATGTTTATATACCTTTATTATATTATCTCTCCCTCTCTATCTGATAAATGAGGAAGCAAGAATATTGTAAAGTGATATTCTATAGCAGGCACAACGCTTATCAGTTACTTTCCTTTGACCTTCTGCCTTAGAAAATTAATTCACTTGAGCTGTTCGTACACTAGAACATTAGGAAAAAAATAATGTTAGCACTGGTGAATATAATCTCTGCAGGAAAGCTGGGCAATTATTCAAAGGTCTAATCTTATCTCTTGTTTCATTTTTATATGGCAAGTCTACATTTAAAGTATTAGATATACTGTGCTTCTGCTCAGTACCATCAAACCCCAGTAAATAAACGCTGCTAAGTGCCACCATGAGTGAAGGAGCTTATAATGAGAAGTGTGAGCAGCCCTGTGCACCATTCATCATTCTGTTCAGGCCCATATTGGGGCTCTTTTTATCAGCACTATTCGGAGCAGTGTCATCACCTCTGGTATAAATCTTCTGTCAGTGTCTGTCGTCCCTGTGCCCTATTAAACTCATGCTCTCACATAATCGCTGAATGACCTTTGGATGTCTTTCATTAACCTCTGACCTGAACCCCGCTGCCTTCTTGTTGGTAGGTAAATCTATAACATGACATTTGCTTATGACTCAACCTTTATCCTTGCTTAATAGTTGTGGCTTTCAATTTTATTATTTTTTTTGTTCTGGAGCAAAAAGATAGTTACAATCTTGAGGCACAGCTTGGATTTTAAAGGTTGGAACACAATATTCACCTAAGTGTCTCCTAATAGACTTTCTAATATTTTTCCACAACTGCATATTGAATCTTATCAGTTGTAAACTGATGCAGGATTTTAGTCTCTCAAGTAATAATTTCATTTCTGATAGAAGTTTTCTTTCCCTCGGATATTTTCTTCTTGCTGTGTTTACCTAATCAGGGATTAAAGATTGATTAATTCAAATTCAATTGTGCAGCTGTGCCACAGCTTAGTCTAAAATTCCTGATCCTGCAGATGAGGGTAGCTACTACACAGGAATAATGATAATAAAAATAAGGCAAGATTTTGTTCCCATGAGGACCAAGTGGGCTGGAAAGTAGTTCCTGCGGTGCTCTCTCTGTGTTGTCGATGTCTTACTGCAAAGCCTTGGTCAAGCTACTTGCTTTTCCTATGACTCATTTACCTCACTTGTAAAACGGGCCATGGTAAAACTGTGCCTGCAGAATAAAACATGAAAAATTGCTTCTATTTACCTCTTGTGTGCTCGGGAACCAGGCTGATGCTCTTATTAACCCTGCTCAGCTAAGTGTGTTCAGAGTTGAAAGCACACTGAATTATATTTCTCCCTCTTCAGCCTTCCCTCCCCCCTGTGAATGAACCTCTAGTTACTCTTAACTATAATTACTACCAATTAACTAAAATTCTTAGCAATTGTAGTGCTTCAAACCCATTGATGAAAGGGATTCCTGGCAGTGAACAGGAAAGGAAGCAATTGGGGTTTGTGCAGGCACTGGAATGAGGGGTTTGTGGAAAAGGAAGGAGTGGCTGCTGTTCCGTTGGCAAGGGTTGGAGGAACAGGCTCAGTCTCTGATGGGAAACAAGACAGGGAATGCATGTGGCACCAGAGAAGCTCAGGGAACAGAAAATGTGGGCATTAAGAGTGAGTAAGATTGTGGGGAGAGAGCAGAGTGGATGGGTGTGGTGGTCTATCTGCAAGGTGCTGTGGTGCGGATACAGTTTTTGGAGTGACCAGAAAAGAGCACAGGGCTTCCTGTGGGAAAATCAGGGTAAAAATAGGAGTGAAGGTACAAGGATGGCTCTTGTAATTCTCTGCTAAAGTGCTGTAAATCATCCTGAAACAATGGTGTAGAAATGGTAAGAAATTAGATGGCTTTATCTTCTGAATTTTACACATACATTTAATAGGAGTATTTTGGCAGAATTGTGTATGTATAAAAATATCAACTAATTTATGTAATTGTGACAGTGTTTCCTGCTGCATACAATGCATACACACTCATTAAATCTGTCTTGATTTTGCTATGCAGGAAGCTAAAGCAAAATACCAGCAGTTTGTTCCTGAAATTTTCTTTTACTGTATTCAGGAATGGCAAGCATGTTATGCTTCTCTTTCCTGTTTTGGTGTGAGGCTGTCTCCTCACAGCTGGAAGGTCCATCTCTTCTCAGCTTGTGATCAAGCACCATCAAAATGTAGACAATTTCAGGGAATTGGGAATTAACAGATAAGCAATTTATCTCTTTTTTAACTTACAGTATTTTGATCTAGCATTTCTCCCTGTTTTTATCAATGTTGCCCTCGTTTCTCCTTTTTCTCTCTCATTTTCTTCTATGCTTGGGTTTGTGTTTTTTGATATCAAGGGCAAAATCCCCCAGTGTTGATATTTTTCACTTCATAAAATACCTGGAAGAGGTTACAAAGGAAACTATACCAAAACCAAGCTGTCAGCAGATACCCATCCCTGGTGTTGGCTGACAGCTGTAACTCCTCTGCCCCTCTGAAAAGAGAGGTTGTTCTTGGCACCAGGCATCTGCACTGGAAGGTGACAACTCCCACGTGCCTGGGACTGGTGTGCTCTGAATTACTTGGGCATTGTCTGAAACAGCATCAGCCTCCTTGTGGTGTGGGGGCTCTGGATACAGGGATAAAGGTGACAGTGGCAGTGTTTGCACAGAGCTCACTGTCACTCCTGGAGCTCAGGGTAAACACTGAGGAGTGCAGTGGAGTTGGTGGTAAATTAAACCATGAGCTGGTGAGATGGCAGCTCCAAAACAGAGCGCACACAAATGTCCTGGCAAGGGGCTGTTGCTAGGTCAGCCTGCTCTCGTTGGCAAAGGGAAGAAGCTGGGCAGCACACTGTGTGGTACCAGTCCATGGGCCATCAGGGCCTATTAATGCCCTTGGAACCCAAAGCCCTGCAGTGACAGCAGGCTGTAGGGACAGGGAGCAGGGAACCACAGAAAATGTGATGGAAAGGTAATTTCCCTCATATCTGCCTCGTGCCAAGTCTTCACTTGGGCCCAACATCCCTGGTGGTGCCTATGATGTGACCTGGTACCTGGGCACAGGTTTACTGGACAGGGATCTGTTATGTCAGGTTTCATTTGAGCTGTTATAACTCCAAATAATGGTAGCACTAGTGACAATAGCAATGAAGTACAGCAGTACTGTGGAGCTCTAGCTCTGGATCAGAATTATATTGTGCTAGGCACAGCAAAGCCCTTTCCATCACCACTGGAGAGTGGGATGGATAAAATCACAAAAGTATGGAAATAGAATTAGAAAATAAAGGACTGCCTCTCTCTACTTTTTATTTGGATTTACAAATACATTTGGAAATGATTGTCAGGGTCAAATTTGGCAAAATGCAGTTGAGAGCCTCTGGGAAAAAAAATGTATTTTGAGGAGTAAGTCTCTTAGATAGCTCAGTCCCACAAACCTGAGCGTGCTTTTGGCCTGGCCATGGCAAAGCAGAAGATTTTCTGCTTTGATGACAACAACTGAGAGGATTTTGGATGACGGCAGCAAATAAACACAAAGGGGTGGTTAATTGTGTGACCCACAGGGAGCACTGGAAGACATTAATGGGAATAAAGAGGCCATATTTCCATAAGTGACCATTAGTCTTCTGCAAACGTTCCTTGAAATATAAAGGAATGATTTTCTCTCTCCAATTAATCATCCTAGAAATCCTCCTTCGTGTAATCTTGAAAACACGAGAGAGAACTTAGTATCAGTAAAGGTTGCCAGATGTACAAAATGGCAGAGTAATGTGTTGTATAAAATGATTTTGGGTGGCAGAAACTGGATAGGAAGCCAAGAATACTGCACCAATATTTGAGCTTTTCTGCAAGAGGCGTTGCCAGCCTCGGGAGGGAGGACTGGATAATTTATAGGTTAACATTTTCTTTTTATGTGAATAGCATTTTTTCTCATTTATAGTTAATTAGGTTAAGCGTGCATAGGGAGTGAGGGAGGAAAGACTTTCAGAGAGAATCTAAACGATTAGTAATTTGAATGAAGTAAAATAATCTGCTAAAGGATGTAGCTCTGGAATTAAATATGTTGCTATAACAAGTGTAAGTATCAGATAGGAATTGTAAAGGTTCTTACATTAATTATAGCAGCAGCATAAAAAGAGGTGGAGCATATTTACAGATTTGGCACATGGATTCTTTTCCCAAGTAGCTGGTGTTTCATTTTACTAGAGGAGGAGAAACTATTTGTCCCACCATTTCACAGGTTTATATCTTTTGCACACATTTCTTGTCTCAGGGGTTTTGGTTCATGTACAAGATCAGTTAAGGTGAATTACAAAGTAAAATGAACATTCTCTTAACCACTGAGTTTCTTCAAATCTTTTTTCCTATATAAAATCCTCTTGACACTTCCTGGTTGGATTAATATTTTTTTGGCAGATTCTGTGTGTCCGTCTCTACTCAGGGACCAGAACAGTTTCATAGAGGTTCCTCTAAAAATTTTGCACCATATTTAGTCTGGGACAGTCTTTTATGCAGACACTCAAATGGCTCAGGGTGTTGAAATCACCTGGGCTGCAGCTTGTTTACTGTGCACAGACCTGTCAAATCCAGCATATTGATGGTGAGGCTTACACCATGGGCTGGCATCTCCCACCATGAGAGTGGTGCAGTTTCTCCTTTGCAGCTCTGTACCACGGGCTCTGTCCCATCCTGATGTCCCATATCCCTGGTGGTGACTGGCTGGTTTCAGCCCCAAGCCTGGCTTTTCACTCTCTGCCTCTGTTGAGTCATCCAGAGCATAGATGCTATGGCCAGAGACAGGATTTTGTGTTCCAGGATACCTGTGATGAGCATTTTCACCTGGAAGACCTTCCACTGTGTAATTTTTGAAAATGCCTAAAACAGCTTTTAACTAATTTTCAGTACTCTTAAATGTTGGGTGGAGTTTCTGAATGTAAGCATTTAAGTTCAGATTTAAGCACTCTTGTCCAAAGGATCTGATGAACAAATTCTCCCAGCTGAAGAGTGTACAGTACTTCTGACGACCAGGCAGGACTTTGAGTTAGATACTAAATATAGATTTAATAATTTATCCCTTGACACCCAAATAATTCAAAAGATTTATGATTTCAAGAAATGAGTGATTATTTATACTGGAAAACACTGCCATTTTTATTGCACATGGGCAGTTCCACATGGAGAGTTATTCAAAGTAGTTTAATATTTGTTCTGTGCCCATAAATGCCAGTTTCTTTTTCTAGACAAGGATCTTTAAAATGTCCTAAAGGAATTGAATGCTGAGCCCCAGTGAAAGGCAGGGAGAGATAAGTGCTGAATTCCCTAATTTTAAAAGATCTCAGTGTTTACTGGCTTACCCTCAGCTGAGACAACAACATTTTAGGATAAATTTCGGGTTCTTCTAATATGACAAGTGTGGTGTTTAAATGCCCTGCCTTGGGTGACCCAGGGAAGCAGAAGCTGACACTGTACAACAGAGGCACCTGACTCAGAGCCCATTCACCTCCTGAACCACAGGTTTTCTCTCACAAGCCAAGGGGATTCTTCCACATGTGCAAGGAGAAATGTCAGACAAAACAAGAGTTCAGCCAAGCTCATTGTGGGTTTGGATTAATGGGTTTTGGACAAGCAGCCCATGGTGAGGAGCAGAGCCCAGACCTTTGAGTTTGCTTCCTGGCCAACTGCACCTGTACCTCTGGCGGCTCCTGGCAAGTCCTTCAGCCTGAAAATCTGGGCAGAAATTACTTACTGAATGGAGAATTAGCTAACTAACACTGTGCAAGAGCTCTGCCAGGGAGCTGCTCTGCCCTCAGTGGGAGAGCCTGAGACATGTGCTGTCTCCAGCCTCTTGCAGTGTAGGATTGTATGGCACCAGGTTCATCTGTTGCTGCTGAGGTCATTGGGAGGTATTTTTATGCACCCTTTAGCCCCTGTACTTGCCCAGGCAGCCCCATGGACTGAAGCTGACTGGGACGGGTGCAGTTTAGGCATTTTGAGCATCAACCAACTCCCACAGGGCAGCTCAAAGAAAGAGTTGCAGTGATCACTGCTGCCTGTGGAGCAGCAGCAGATCTGAAGAGCAGCATGAACTCTGCCACACCTGATTGCTGCACCTCTAAAACATGTCCATAGCTCTCCATGAAGAGATTCCAGTATAGTTAGAATGTTAGCCGGACTTGTCCCTTTGCCCTTTGTTGGTTCCCATGTGTGGCAGGAATGGTCATAGAAGGATCCAGGTAAGGAACCTTTATTTCCTGACATCCCTTCTACTTAGAGGCAGGCCAGTTGGCAGGGGACAGCTTTGGATTAGACAGGTGGACTCTGCCAGCTGCTCCTTTATTTGTTCCAGCAGCATCAAATGTCTCCTCTCTTCATCTGAGAGAAGAAGGAAGAGAGGTAGGCATATTTTATCAGTGGTAAAAATGGCAATATCCAAGGAGAGGGATCAAAGAGGGATAAGAAGAGCTGGTGTGGCATCTCTTCAAGACCTTGATCACACCACTGGCAGGAAATGCTTTTCCTTGGACCAGATGGTTTTCCCATCATTGGAAATGGCTCCTTCCCTTGCACCTGAGCTTTGTCTCTTCTCCACTTCTATACTTGATCATCAAGGCAGGAAGGTGCTGGATGCGCTAACAGTGCCTGGAGAACTGCAGAGCTCTGAATGGCTTTTGCTGTTTCCTAGTGGAATCTATCCTGGAGCCTGCGCCAGTAGATGTTCCAAGGCTTGGCTCATAGTAACATTCCTTTGAGAAATAATGGTTTCACTGGGAGAAGTTGCCAGTAAATTAAAAATGTAAGAAGGACAGCATTTTTCATACAAACGCTTGCTGTCAGTATGGATAATGAGCTACGTGCTGCTGGTTTCCTTCTTGGGGTGGGAGACAAAGGAAAACTGGACTTTGTGCTGAATGGAGGCTTGTGAGAAGCTGGTACTATTCAATGATTCACGAGCAGCTTGCAGACATCAGGAGTAAAGGTTCGTTACATCTCTAATTTTTTTCTTCCTTTGGGCAGGTGGCCTAACAGCCCAACAGCTGATCCTACGTTTTAAATTTAATTTTAATTGAATGCACTGTTAGAGATGCCTTAAATTGACTCTTTTTGTTTGAATTTCCTAAGGGAGTTTGCCCCAAGACCTCTATCCTAGTGATAACTTATTCTGGCCAATGGAGCCAGTGTGTATTTATTGTACAGCTCACCATCCTCTCTCCAGCTTCTGCTCCCATGAACACTGCAGTTGCTGATGACTAGAAAATTACTCAAGTGTGAACTGTTTCACTGTCTGTCACTTTGCTCATTAGGGTACTGAGAAAATGTATCTATGGCTCTGTCACACACAGCCCTCATTAGGTTAGCAGCACATTGAGATCATTGCCTTTTTTAAAGATGGCTGCAGGAAAATGGCTGGGTAGTTTGATGCTCCTCAGTAGTAAGTGGAAGTAGCAAAACCAGAGCTTTGCTGCATTCTCTTCTGAGATAATTGCATTGTTTGCAGAGCCTGATCAATGGAATGAAGTAATACTGCTGGGCAAGGCAGCATAATCCCACTTCTTACTCTGAGTGGAAAGGGCAGAAGGTGCTCAAGATAATTCAGTGTGCAAAAGAGATTGAGGACAAGGACACTCCATTTTTTGCATCAGCTTCTCCTTGGGCCTGTTAAACTGGAGGAGCCCCACTGAGGGTGGTATGCTATTATTTGTATCAGCATGAGCAGAGTTTAAGTCTATCAGCTGTACCTCCAACTGCAATGAGGAATACCAGGGGTTTCTCATTCCTACCTCCAGCAATTAGCCAAAGTAGCACTAATCAATATAAAACCATATTAGCCATTCCTAGAAGGCTGCATTTAGATACTCTTGCTGGCAAATCTGTGCTGTGCTTCTGCTGGAAAAGATGTACTAAATGACCACATGCCTTCTCTCCAATTAGTGCTTTCTTTCTAGTTTACTTCTTTTCCTAAGCAAAGAGTGCCACTAACTTCCACACTGACGTTTCTCCTGAAGTTGATCCATTGACTGTTATATGCTCTGGAAAGACAGGCAGCTGTTCACTCCAACCACCAGAGCAATAAAAGTGTAGGATGTAGGATGAGACCATTGTATTGATGGGAACTGCTGTTTTGCTGCAAAGGGTGATTCTGGGAGCTGCAGTACAGCCTCTTCTACCGTGGCTTTAGAGTGGACAAAGTCTAGCTCACCATCTTACTAGATGCTGTTAGCCTTGGTAGGTGATGGTTTGCATGTCACTACAATTGCTCAGAAAAGTAATTTTACATGAGGAATTTCTTCTATGCTTTCATTGTAAAGTATTTTGCTGGTGATTTGCTTCTGTGTGGTGATCCCAAAGACCTGAAAAGCAGTTTACACATGAACTTTTGCATCAACTGAATCTTGGTAGAAGTGTGTGGAGCAGTGTCTGATCACCCCACTGGACCTCCAGTTCTGATGATCCATCTCTATTCTGCCACAGGAATGTTCATTAGATGATCCATGGTGTTCTCTAGCTGATTAAGTTCATAGCAGATATGTATCCTCTAGGGATAAGATGATGAAAAAAACTTAAGGCCTTTTTGCTTATTTAAAGTTGATATCCAACTCCAAGTTAAATTGGATATCAAGTACTCGACTCGCTCTGCATATATTCTCTTCAATTCCATATACATAAGATTCTTCTCATTATCCGCATTTACAAATTCAGAGGCAATTAGCCCTGAAATAGCTAGAAATGTAGAGAAAGAAATGTTTGAATTTTTTATTTCCCATAAAGTTAACATTTTCTTTTTCATTTAAGTGGAACTTTAATGTCTTTTGAAGCATGTAAGACAAGTGTAAAAAAAGAAAAGAAAAAGAAAAAAGGAAGTCCCTCATGGGACAGGACCATTATCATGAAATAGAATATTTGCTTCTTAGGCTGCTGATTCAATTACTCTTTGAGAGGCTGAGTCTACACCCACATGTTAAGAGTTCTGGTGTTGGGATGGCTGGGCTCTGGTGTTTGGGTTCTCCTGGCAGCTGGGCTGGCAGCAATGCTGGGTGTTTCTAGAGGCCAGCCTGGTTTGTGTGCTCAGTACGAGCCTAGAGGGTCAGCACAAAGCACAGCCAAACCTGCAGCACCACACCATCTGCTGTGTCCAGCCTGTTCCTGCTGTGGGCTGGCATTCAGCTGGCTCTACAATCCCCAACAGGAGCTCAAATTGTTATCCAAGCCAAACTTTGGAGCTACCTGTGTTCAGTCAGAGGCTGAGTGGGTGTTAAGGAATGTGGGAGCAGAAGAAAGGGCTCAAACTCTCATTTGAGACATAATCCTGGTGTAGCCTATGTGAAATATTCCACTCAGTTCCAAAGGAATTGCTGTCCCCTTACTACGAATGAGCAGACAGAGAAAGCTTGGCTCTCATGACCCCCCCTATGACCCTGAGCCGCCATAGGATAGGAGCCAATTTCCTGGATTTTTCCTTTGTGTTAGAATGGAACCAGGCTGGTGAACAGGAAAGCCTGAGCTGTGGCTGCAGTGCCTGGGTAGGAGGGCAGCTCTGAGGACCTGTCCCCAGCTCTCTGCCAGCACTACATTCCCTGCAGACCAGGCTGTCCATCCCTGCAGGCTTCACAGGGCTTATCCCAACTGGCCACTGGGAATAACAGGTTCATGCTGTGTGTTGATTTTGCAATTGTCTTCAGTTTTACATTAGTATTTAAATTTCCTTCTCATACAAAACTTGTCTTCAGACATACTAGCTTTTCATGAAAGTAATTAACTTTACAGCAATATTACTTAGTTCATCCAGCTGGCTGGTTGTGCCTTATTAGTGCTTAGGAACAAGACTGGGTTTTTTCTTCTTTCTGACAGGGATTCTTGGAGCCTCAATGAGCAATTAGTTTAAAAAAGCTGTCCTGGGGAGACAGAATTAGTCCTAAAAAGGCCCAAGACCTAGCTTGAAAATCTTCGAGTTGTCTGCAATTTTGCTATTCTTTTTATTTGTCAAAGGATATGTTATTAGCTAACAATCTTCCCAAAATATGGACCACCTATTAAAAAATAATAACTTCTTAAATGTTTACAAGTTAATTTTAAAAATTTTAATTTTAAGTAAAAATATAAGATCATATTCCAAGAGATGAATGAGTGTCCTGCTGAACAGATGATGCTTCAAGTGTTGTTTGGGGTTTTTTGTAGAATGACATTTTTATAAAGAAACTTCCCAAAGCAGAATTACTGCAGGAGTTGATTTTCAAAGCACAGTTGGTGGCATCAGTTTCTTCTTTTTATTGGAGCTGGTGGGACCCAAGACTAGACTGTAGACTTTTTAACTTCTGTAAACGCTGTAATATCTGCTGCAGTAGGAAAATAAATAACCAACAGCAATACATGAAGACATTATAGGTAACGTGGCCTGAACTAGTATCTCACTAATGTGTACATAACCTGTTTTATAAAACCATATCTTATCCAGGCCAAGGACTTAATTATTATAGATTAGTTCTGCCCACTCTTCCAATATCAGTCATTATTGAAATAATCTCCCTATCCCTCATTAAACATGCATCTGTTTCCATGGGAATGCATTTTTAAATAAGAAGTGCTATTTGAATATTATTGGTTTCACTGGTTATTCAGGCACTTGGTACTGTGGTTGCCCAATCTGTCATAGTTAATCAACTCTCATCTCTTAACACTGGCTGCAGTTATCAATGAGTTGAGGATTAATATTCTGGGCGAAGCAGATGATAAATCATTTGTATATAATTAGTGTACAGCAAGGTTACAGCTGACATGAATTTTTATCTTAATTATGAGAGAAATTTGTTCCATTAATTTAATTTAGTTTGCATGAGTGGCTAGACACCTAACAAAGTTAATCTTACACCTGTCATTACAACAGTAAGGAGAGGCTCATTTTCAAGCTGTAGACACAGAAACTCTGGTATACAAGGATAATGTTGCTCATTCTGATGTGAAAATAGATGATCGTAGACAGAAGATACAAAACCTACTCTCTTTAAAGACTTCCCAAAGGATTTATGTGTGAATATTACAGGGATTCAAATCTGGTTGCTTCTGTACCGAGCTGACTAATTTTCCTTCATTTTCCTCCTGTACTTCTTCACAAGAAAAGCATACAGTGCCTACAAACAAAGGCAAAGATTTTCCCTTTATTTTCACTTTAATTACTTTAACTATATACATATAGTTAACATGTGACAATACCATAGCACTTGTATGACATAATATCTGCATTAATAGCTATGGGTGAGGAAATTGTGCTGCCTGCAATCCAGCCTTCATATTTATGTGAAAAAGAATTATTCATAACTTCATCTACTTCATCTACAAATGACAATTATGCAGGCATTTCTGAGGTTTCAGCAGACTGAATAAACCTAAATTCTGTGTTAATTATCCAAGCAATTATCAAGTCTGATAAATCATACATGATTGATAGATAAGGTGGGGCTGTTTGGGTAACAGGATATGGTGTTAGTTATTTTGCTGATAATTAACCAAGCACCAAAATGAAAGAAGACTATTTGTGGCATCTCTTATAAAAATGTTTATCTTTATAGATTTGTTGATTATAGTTATTTTATTCTGGTAGGATGACATGGAAAAAGAAAAGCCAATACCTGAGTCTGTTTAGAGCTAATGAGATGAGACTGAATATAGTGGAGAGAGAAATATAACTGAAAATTGCATTCTGCACTAGCTCAAGTCCAAATACATATTTGTAATACAAGCCACAGTCTCCTTCACATTTGCAGCTTAAAAATAACCCTCAAACAGAAACATTAATTGAACAGTAACTCAGATTTATGTTTTGTAATATTAGTTCACAATTATTACTCTCAGCTAAGGTCAAGAAGTATATAGTTGGATATTCACAAAGAAATGACTGATTTAAAAACAAAGAGCTCTAATGGAATTCAATAGTGCTTTTCAGTCATTCCAGTTGGCATCTCTATTACCTGAAATGATTCACAGTCCATTATGGGAGCTTCCATGCTAATAGAATGTCTATCTTCTGTAATACAGACACATCAGGGCACTAACTGAGAATCTGTCACAATGAATTTCATCTAGATTTCACTTCATCTCTTCATGGACTGTAAAATTTGCTCTTGTACAATGCCTAAATTTACTGTGGGTAATTGAGAGAGATCTATAGATGCAGCACACAGTAAAAAGCAGTTTTCCAAAGATCTATTGTAAATTGTGCAGATTTGGTTCAGTTGGGAAAAGATTATGAAATGCTGGACACCACTGGCTGGTAATTAAATGTTTTGGGTGAGCTCTGAAAATATTTTGAATGGATCATGGTGAATAGAAAAGTGAAAACAGCAGCCTAGGTAAAATATCTCTCTTGCAGCTGAAAAAAAGAAAAAAAAAAAAAAGAAAAATGAAAAAGCTTCTGAAATCCAAGAAACCCAAAAAAAGAGGTAGGCAAATGAGTAAAAGTAAGCTCCATTACCCCTTGTAAGACTTATGGATTATATCAAGTAGACTTATGATTTTTTTTATCTCTCTTGTGTTTACATAGAGCAAAGAGGGATATTATCCACTTAATCTGACTTCTTCTAGTTCTTTAGAAAATCCTTCTTAAATAGGGCAGGCAACTCCATTTGATCTTCGCAACTGAGAATATCCATCCTATCTGAAAATGTTGCTGTTAAGTTCTATGCATGGATTCTTGATAAAAAATTAAAATAACGTTTAATGCGCGGCTCATTTTTTTCCCAGATGAATACTTGCTCCTCTGCTCATGAAATAGATATCCTGAGCATTTTCAACCATTTCTGTCTATTTTTTAAAATTTTACTTATTTCCATTAATAGCTAAACAAAGTTATTGGTATCCTTACTGGTCACAGACTTTAATATTAGTTAGCCAATTGCAATTGTGATATATTCTATAGCTTTTTTCCTAAGCCACAAACAGAATAATAGCATCACGCTTCACTGCAAGTGAAGTGATCTCAGCCTTTACATTAGGAGAAAATCAGAATGGTATGACTGCAGTTCATTACTGAAATAGGTAACTGATGAACTGAAAAGACAAAGGGCATTGTTAAATGAAATGTCATTATTAGAGCTGCTCATGTTTAACAAATGTACTGTAAGTTAATTCAGTGGTGTTTTCTCCAAAGTTCTCTGTAGGATGTTCACCATTCATGCTTATGTCTTCACATTTTCAAAGTATTTTTATTTTCTTTGTGGAAATAAACATTAACTAAATCTTAAGTAAACACCAGTAAAACTGTTGTAAAAAAGCTACATCAATTTTTATCCAAGGTTTACTTCCAGAGCTATGGCTCACCCAGTGAGCTCTGAAAGACAAGCATTTTTTAATGTTTTTGAACGTTTATGTATATTATGTTTGAATAAATGCCTTGTTTTCCTTGAAGGAAAACAGAAGGTAAATACAGAATTTCACGGGAAGAAGATTTAGTCTTTAGGCTCCAATTCAACAATTTTGACTATGCAACAAAGCACTTTGGCACGTGTTTGATGTCAGGACCTGAAGCATCTGTTTGAATATGTTGCTGAATTGGGGCCTTAAAGCACAAGCAGAATCTTGGACCTTGTATTTTAAGAGCTGTGTAAAAGTGGTGTTCTGATATAAAATAAAAAACATATCATACTTTCAGCATCTGTGGGAAACTGTTTGCATTGCCCCAGAGGTGATAAAAATAATTTATGGACTCAGTATTTTTCACAACAAGGAAATGACCTCAGCTTTGGCAATCTGAGGTAGTTAGTGGAGCTTTTCTGCTACATTTATAGATCTACTTGAGCTGCATATTCTTTGACCTGTATTTGAGATTTATTGGCAGATACATAAGTCACAGTGAATAACGTAAAAAGAAATTGATGCTCCATGCATTTTGTGCATGGATTGACTGACAGATTATGAAGGGCTGCTTCTTCACAAGTGATTGAAACCTGTGCCCTTGCTTGTTATAAATATGTCTGCTGGGGTGTCATGTGAATTTTTTAACTAAAAGTTTTAATACAACAGGAAGATTAAAAGCATATTGAGACTATAGGATGTGTGAATATGAGCTTGGAAAGAGAATATATGTTATGGATGCAACAATAAGGCATCAAACCATCAAACTCCTGGGAGCAGCCCTCTCTTCTCTGAGCAGTTCCACTGACCTGGCGCCTCTCTTAAGAACAGGACTGCAGAGTCCCAGTCTGTATTGCAGAGCATTAGTGATCCAAAAGAGCAGGGCAAGAAATGTTCCTCTGGTTCTTCTCCTCCTGCTGTCCAAGTAGTGACACTTAGGTCAGCACTGAGAACAGCTGAGGCTTCACCCAGAGCTTGCTTTGTCTTGAACAAGTTCTGAATTGAAGTTCTGGGCCTTCAAGGTACATATTCAAGGCACTCCTCAGTGCTTTGCATAATCCTGCAGGATTGAGTGATTACCCAGGTATGTGAAGGAGGGGAGGGAGAGTCCTCCTGGGTTTCCTCAGGTGGATCGAGCACTGAGCAGTAAATAAGAGAAATAGGTGCTCTATTTAATGGTCTAGCATCTGACTGCAAATCACAGATCCCACAAACACGATTTTTTCATGACACTGCCATGGAACTAAGCTATTGATGACATTATGTAGATATCCCTGACATCTTTGCATCCCCTTTTCACTTTAGGCAAAGAACTTAGAAATTGTAATCAAATATCTGTACTGACAGCTCCATCATTTGCCTGATGGAAATTGGAAAACAAACACACCCCTCTCCCATCCTGCCACCAGAAATGAGACTAATTTAAAGTGTAAGGTAAGACTGCAAAAGTTTACTCTCAGTCTCTGTTCTTGTGGCCTTAATCACCCTTTCACACAGATTTTTGGCAACAAATAATTGGCAATATGAAAGTTTTAAAGCACCCCATGGTGCTGCATCTTCATTGTCTCAGAGGAAGCACAAGACACATGAGAAAGAGTAAAAGTTTACTCATTTGAAAATGAGCTTCATCCTCACCTGTTCAGATATGCACAGATTTTAAATGTATGAAAGAGGGATGTAAGAAAGAAATAAATTATACTGTTTCTGTCACCAAAGACATCACAAACAAAATAAACATGACTTGGACTACAAACAGCTATGGATGAATTAATATCTTCTGCCTCGTGAGTGTGCTACAGGAGATCTCTGCATTGGAAATGAACCTTGCACTGTCTCAATATGCCCAGAGCTCTCTGAGCTATCTGCAGCAACACCAACCACCAGGCAAAACCTATTTTCTCGACTTATTTCCACTCATTTCTTTAACTTCACTGCCATCTGCTGTTAAGGAAGAAAACCTGGACTGCAGACCTGGAAGATAGCTGTGATGTGCCCAGGTATGGCTTGCCAAAGCACTTCCAACTCTTACACAATTTTACCGTGTTGTAAAGGGCAGGAAGGAAATAATTGTTCATAAAGTTTGTGTCTTGTGCATCCTTACCTCATCCAAGGGAGTGTTTTATCCCTGTCACACCTTGTGAAAACTCCAGGCACTTTTTGCTTCTGCATCTTCCTCCCACTTTCACTCATGTTCTTTTTGACAGCACTATTGCCCTGTGTTCCTGCAAACAGATCCTGAAAAATCACATCTTTTCCACCCAGCTTAAAAGAACACAGAATAAGGGCTTGAAAAGTAATCAGCAATTATAACATCTCTCATTTTGTGCAGTGGAAGCACCATCAGTTTATCAGGCGGAGAGCACTGGAGCAGATGGATCATCAGCTCTTGTCATTCCGTATGTCAGGAAGTTCCTTCCAGTCTAGTTACTTGATGCTGGCATTTTCACTGCATCTAACAAATAACACTTTGTGTGTATAATGGGTTGCATCCAGGAAAAAAAAAGAAAAAATTCACTCAACCAACTAAACAGCACCCACTCAAAAAAAACCCCCAGAAATACATATGTATATTTAGGCTATGAATTTAAAAAATAGTTTGCTTATGGAAAAAGATATCAAAAGTGGAATATATTCTGCTACTGATGGGTGTAGTAAGAGATAGGAAGTCTGTAAATGTATGACATTTTCTATTCCTTCCTATATACATGTTTCCAGCTTTGACTGAATGACTTAATTATTTGGCCTGATTCAATACAAAACTACAAAACTTTCCTTTGACCACAGCAGGCTTTGGATGAGACTGCCAGCAAAATTACAGTGGAAGACAAATTGATATTTGAAGATTAACATAGATGTTGTGTTTAGATAGTTAATCTAATGGCCTTGAAAGGTAAATGATATTGCAGTTATATACATATATCACGAACAATACACTTTTACTCTGTAATGTCAAGGATAGGCTCTTGTCAGTGGCAGTTTACTACTCTGGTATTAAATCTTTCCTCATGGCAATGCTTTCAATCTCCTTGCTTTTCTGATATTTTTTAATTTTAATTACTAAAAGGGTTGATAATCAATACATCTATAGAAAAAGCAAGATATACTCTATGTCCTTTTAAGTCCAAACAATAAAATTACATTTCGGCCCTGATCTCAGAATCTCTGTTGCCATCAAAGCTAAGTTATGAACTATATGGTGGAAAAAATGTAGCTCAAGTTTCAGGTAACTGTGTTAAGTGCAGACCTGGCAGTTAGAAAAAACTTATTCTGTCGTATAAATGGGGTGAATTTGATATGGAGTTCATTGAAGAAGAATCAGAATGGAACACCAGCGTACTGGTTCCTTAGTAGAAAAACATCCCTCAGGGTAACAAGATGTATGTGAAAAAGTAATGTTCAGCATTTGGTAACCTGTTAGCAGAGGAGTGTGTTCTAGTGGGCAGAATGTAGTGACAGTCAAACTCATGTCCGAATCTCCTGAAAAATGTCAGTATGAGACATGGAACAAAAGACTCTGAAAATGAAAGAGTTACATAAAATACTTTGCGAAAAAGTTGGACTAGAGTTGACCGTGTCTAAGGTCAGAGATGTTGCTTTTTTTTTCCCTTTATGCTTTATTTCTCCATAAAATGTTTAAAAAACTTGTTCTGATTCTAACCCTTTCTCATGCATTTCTTTGTTTCCTCAGTCTCTCCTATGAAACAATTGGATGCTCTCCTGAGAACATCCACTCTTCTGCACAACCACCCAGCATATGTGGAGGCAGACTTCATGAAGTAAAATCTCTTCAGAACTGGCTCAACATTTGAAATTCTGCATGTTGGCAAGTTCATGGAAAATTACTGGTACTTGGTAGTTCTGACTTACTGCATGGCACAAAAGCCACTGCTGTCCTTCTCACTTTGGAACTCCCAGTTCACTTTGTCTTCCTGAGAGCAGGCTTGGCTGTTCTGTCTCTCACAGACCAGCACAGATCTGTTTTCTCTGAGCCACTGTGAAACATGCTGCTTCACTTCATACACACTTCCAGAAATAAAGGCAGGCAAATCCTGATGTGATGTTCTGATAGAGCATATGCACTCAATTCATCCTACTTTCTAAATCAAAAAATTGCAAGATTTTTTTTGGCTGCACAAAGGGAAGAGTATAGTCGATGGATTGACTAGACGATAGCCAGTTAGGGAAGCAAAGACTGACAAAAAAGAAAATGCACTGTCAGATTTTTCTTTCAATCTGCGGTAAAAAGGGAACTGGGAGACAGTTTCAGCAGAAGAGATGAAGACGAGAAGTGGCTTTAAGCTTAGTAGAATAGTAGGCAAGGTAAAAGGTTAATTATTCCTTTGGTGGAAGTTACTGTTCCCTGAATTAATGGGAGCAGCTTCATCTCCACCCTAGAAGCAGATCCTAGATTCAGTCATTTCTGCTCCCCATGGCTCATGCTCTGTGTGCTCACTGCTCAGCTTCCCACCAGCCCCAGGCTTCCCAAAGTGGAAAGAAGTAATTTCTGCTGAGTCCATCTGTAGGAAAGGAAGAGTTTGGCATGGCTTTTTAGTTTTAAGAAAGTCTGAGTAAGAGAAGCAATACATGTCTACAACCGCAGGATATCACAGCCTGGAGTATGGTAAGTTGTCAGAACAGGGCCAAGAGATGGGAAGCTGGAAGAGGTTCTATTCCCTCACAGAGACAGATTTAGGAAACAGGATGTAGCTGCATGTCTACTTACAGTGAGTAAAACTAACACGGATCCCAAGAAAGAAAGCAGCAGCAATGGGCAGCAGAGCTTGCTGGAGTTTTTAACACTTCCTTTGTGAATGAGCTGTGGCTTTAACAGCCATTCCAAACAAACCATGCTGGACAGAACATGGCATACCACAGGTGTTTGTGTACTTGTAGGAACTTTCCTCCTAATTTCAAAAGTCATGGAAGTTACAAGGCATTTTTTTCCACCTTGTTTCTAGAAGGCATAGTTCCTGATAAGAGGGCACTCTTTGGAGATAAGCAGTGTAACTCCAAACATATTACTTCCAGCCTTTGAAAATCACAGGGATATGAACTACTGGAGACAGTGGAGAAATTGCTAGGAGAATTCTACAACAAAAGACTTCATTAGCCTTGAACTGTAAAAAAACCCAACACAGTCACTGGAGTCAGCCATGCTGCTGCTTTTGAGGTGACTGATAAGAAAAATGCTGACAATCTTAGAGGTGAATTTTTCTCCTGAGTGGCCCTGCATAAAGGATATGAAGTTGCATAATAAGGCATTGGCAATTCTTATTTTTATTATGAACCTTGCAGTATTTGATGTTTGTTTATGGGAGGCCAGCTCCCAAAATCAAGGGATTAGGTGAAAGTCTCTGTTTTAATTAAGAAGCAATGTTTGTTTTGTTTTTTTTTCCAGAAGATTTTTCAGCCCACTGTTGTGAGATGCTGGGATCATTTTCATGGTAATCATGAGATGCTCTGTGCTGACTTATTCAGACATGCTACTCAGTTTTATGCTAGGTGACATTTTGTTGATTATCTTTCCACTTTGGAGATGTAATGCTGTATTATTCTTACTAAATAAAAGATTAAATCAGTATTATTGGAACAGATTCATATGATAAATTAAAAATTTATTTGGTAATTACATGACCATTTTTTCATTAATTACATACTTCAGTTAATTACAGTTAAGAATTCCATGGTTTCAACATTTTTGACCTGTACTTAGTTTTTGGCACGGTTCCCTGATGTTTAGAGGCTTTGCACAGTTTTTGAAGTGTGACAGAATCAGTCTGCACAAACCCCAGCCTTAGAAAACCAGTTCTTTGCAGACTAAAATTCTAGAAATTGTTTTCTAAAGTTATTATAAACACTAACTGCTTTTATTAACTCCTAATGAAGCTCACATTATCTTGTCCTTGAATTTTAATTAAATGGGTGCCATCAGCATTGAGAAAAAGAACCCATTCAGAAAAATAGTGTATTTTATTTGTTAGCATATTTGGGTTCGATTTGTGCTGAAATGAGCTATGATTTGCAATTAATAGATTGAGATCCATCCTTTTTCCTTACCTCTGAATAGCTAGAACAGCAAAAGGTAATTCTTTTTTCTTAATTGCTTCTGTGCAAAATCTTTGAAAAGACAGCTCAGCCAAGTTTCTTAAACAATGTAAGAAAATACTTGGATCACACTCTGAAAAGCCTTGAACTGTCCAGTGCAATAAAACTCGGGACTGCATTTCATGGCGCCCATAAAACCTGATCTAAAGCCTCCTAAAAAATGTCTCAGAACAATTCAGAAAATGTTTGACTCAAATTACAAGAACTCCGTGATTTAAGGGACAGAAGTAAGGTCACTGTCATCCCTGATTTGTTTTCAGGACGCTCACTCTTGTACTCCTCATGTATAAGTGAATAATGAATGAAAACATACTAAACCACACCGAGGCGGCTTTCCAGAGCACACACACAGAGCCCGTACTCCGGGAATGCGTCTGCTGCTGGCAGCAGAACACACGGAGTGCCTGCTGTCACCAGAGGGGGCTCTTCCATCACTTGTCAAAGTGTCTGCCTGCGTGCGAGCAAGATTCGATTCTTTAAAAGACACGTGGTTCTACTGGCAGTTTTGGATTACGCCAGAACCCCCGCTTAGACGCAGTCTGAAGATGGAGGGAGCAGTAGTGAATGGCAGCAAGTTTTGCTTTTCATTTAGGGTTAAGTTGTAGTCAGGCTAAAATTCCTAAAAAGCGTTGCTCAGTGGGACTGTTTCATTTCAAAATGCACACATGTATAAATTACTGAAGTTAAACTGGATGTCTATCCAAATGGTGCACAGCCATTTTTTTTCTGCAGGCTATTTTCCTTTTTGCTTATCTCTGTCCAAGGTTACATTTCCAATGCTCACCTCAAATCTCTACAGTTCTGTCTTTTTTATCTCTACATCACTGATATTTTATCTTGCTTTTCTTACCACTTGTCTACTTTTTCAATTCTCTTTCAAACAGTCAACGTGGAAGAAGAAAAGCCAAAAACACTCCTCCATCTTAGATCATCATTTTCTTGGGAGTGCGAGGTACCTGTGAGAAATCTGTTGCTGTTCCAGACTCTCTCACTCCATTGGGAAATTAACTGTTCATTCTTACAACTATTTTAAGTGAAGGATGTGTCATAGCATTATGGCATGTAGAAGGTAAAGTCTAAATCTTAAATTTTGCCAAAGAATGCCACAGGGAAAATATACACCTCTCTGCCCCTCTGTAAGAATTTGTAAATCAGTAATCCAACAACCTGTAGTCTGTTATTCTTTGTAAATCAAGTAAATCCTACTAGTGATTCTGTTTGGAGAAGTTTTAACTTTCACAAATACATTATAACCACTTAGGCATTTTGTTTTCCAACAATTCCATATCAGATTTGCTCAGCCTAAATATAAAAATTAAGGAAAACATTTCTTCACAGTGGGAGCATCACAGAGTTGTGATTTTTTGTGAAATTTAATATCTGGCCCAAAACAAGGAGTCTGTGATGCACTTACAGTGCAAGGTTCTCATTTTGTTTGTTCCTTCTCAGGTTGAGGCTCAGTGAATCAGATTTAATTAGTTGTTCCATGGATGATACATGAGCTAGAAAGACTGTCTTCATTCTTCTGAAGATTAATTTCTTTTGAACACAACAGCTACAGACAACCTGAGACTTTCAGAAGAGAGGATGTGCAAAGGCAAACCTCTCTGTGGGTGACTTCTCTGTGTCAAAGTGTGCTGTGCCAGTCCTTGCTGGACTTTGCAATGCGTACCCACATAGAAACTGAGAAACTCCTCAGCAGCCTGATTTAAGAGAGTGCAGTATCACTCTCTGAAAATCCAGCCTCTCAAAAATTGAAATACCCAAAATGATTGGCTGTTTGCATATCCTGACCACAATTTTTGAGACATGTGATCCAAATCACGATGCTGCAGAAAGAGAAGTCTGGTAAAAAATTTAGTATTTGTCAGATACTTAGTTATAATATTCTCATTACTCTCCAGGCAGACTTTTGTAGACCTGGCACAGATGAAATTGTAGAGAGGACCAGCTACCAATTCTGCCAACTTCTGTCATGTAGACCATAAGGGAGTTGTGATTCTTTTTCTTATTAGAATCTCAGTAGTTCCACTATCAGATTACCTTTTCCTCTACAAATTCCACAGGCCATAAAGTCTTTCCTCTTCCAAGTAAGTGAGCTAAAAATGTTCATATTGCCAATCTTACAGAACAATATTAAAAATGACACGGACATAATTTTCAAGAAAAAACAGTCTTCTTGTCTGCTTGTATGTTTTAAACTATTAAGTGCTGAAAATGGGAATTGTTCAGAGGAGAGACTTAACAGGACCTTGGCTAGACTGGACCTTCTAAATGTCACCTGTGGGTATGACAGTGAGAATGTTAAAACTCCACTATTTCCTCTAATATGTGAATGCTGAAAGGGCACAGTACCTTGCAAATAGTATAATCGGGTTTGATGGGATGCAATGGTCTGCTGCAACCCCTAACACAGTGGCTACTGTAACAGGTCTGTGACTTTTTCATTTCACAGTGCACAGTCTCACTTCTACTGACGATAATTGGGAATTTGCAATTGCCCACTGAATAGTTCTCTGTTCCTACTATATCTCAGGAAAGAGATGAAGGGGAACTGAGTAACTGTAAGCAGATGGGATACGACCAAGACAATAAATTAAAGGAATAAATGCATGCAGAGGAAAATACTTGTGCTGTAGACAGCAGTATGCTGATTCCAGAAACCTGGATGAAAACCTTCATCACAGCAATCATTTCATTAGAGATCAGGATGAAAGTGATCTCTGTGCTGGGACTGCCAGGCAAAAAAATGGGTTGAAAAAAGAGCCCACCCAAGATATGAGCCACAGAAAAAAATGCAAACTCTGATACTGAGTTTGGAAGGCTTGGGCTTAGTTCCATACAACAGGCTTCAGCTCCTCTTGTAAGCAGGAATCCAAGTGGGAAGGTGCAGTCATGGTAGTACCAAGGTCCATGACCTGATGCAACCACTGAGATCCTTTCCATTTACTCCGAGATTTGTCGATGACACTTTGTTTTATGATATCCTTAAAAGATTGTTGCACCCTAACAAGAAGATGCTGTACAAAGGGCCATTGCACAGGAAGTTATATATACTTTATTTTATCTATCAGGCATAATGAAAATAAATCTCTTTTAGGCCTTCTCAGAATAGAGAGCGTTGGGAAGTTACTTAAGTTACTTTGTTTATCTGTCTGCTCTACAAACAGTGGAGCCCTTGCTGTTGCTATTACAGCTCCATCTCACATTTTTATTCTTATTACAAAAAGAAACAAATATGGGCTAAAAGATACAGTGAGACCTACCACTACATTTTCAGTGGTGACTGAATTTAATGTTCTCACAAGTCCTGGCTGAGCAGCAAAATGAATCAACAGCTATATAAAAAAAAATGATGAAGCTTTTTACCTTAGCTTTGTGGGATCATGATTAATGAAATAGAAAAATCAAGACAGGATTGTTGAAATCCTGTTGCACCAAGAACCAAAGCACACTCACCTTCACAGATCAAAATAAAGTAGGGAAAGGGAAAACTAAGCCTAAATTTAATCTGCTAGAGATTAGCAAGCACAAAATCTAAAAATCTGAAGGAAAGGAGTTTTTTTCTGTTTTAGATGGTACCCCTCTTGGGACTCTTTTTAAAACTAATTGGTATTTGATGTTTCTTCAAATACCACCACATCATTTGATGTGATGAAAGTTGATGTTTCTTCTCAACAGGTACCTTACAACCCACACTTGCTACTGCATCTGAAGGTCATTTACATCTCTTCCTAACACTCTCCTGTTTCAACTCTTCTCTGTCCCTGCTTTTTGTGGGCTTCAGTCTTCCTTGGCATGGCAGTCAAATTAGAGCTATACAGTTCTCTGTGGGAAGGCAGACAAAACACAAAAAGCCCATATTGCTGTGGTGACCACATTAGCCTCTGGGACTGTGGAAGTGTTCTGCAACTCTTATTAAGTTGTGGCCTGTGGTTACACCAGTACATGGCCTGAGCTGGTCTGGCCTATTCTTTCTATTGTTATTGTTATTATTATTGTTTTGATCGCTGTGTCAGGGCAGAGTCAGAATGGGCTGGCTCATGTATGCTCTGCTGCCCTCCAAAGGATGGGAATGCTGCACTCCTGTTCCTTCACCTTATTGAGATGCTTCCAGCCACAGCTGAGTTCAAAGTTATTTTTTTAATATTCTGTGTGTGGCAAAGAGTCTGGAAACAGAATACCTGAAAAGACACCCCTGACAGGTATTTCCAAAGCCTTCACCAACAAGAATGCTACCCATGAAATGCTGCCATGGTTTGCTATCAGGCTGTTCAGCCCATCAAATCCCTGTGCATTGGTGTGATTTTATTCACAAATCCAGCGTGTGTTGGCAACCAGCCTGGGCACAGCATCCAGACCCCAGCACAGCCATCCCTTTGCAGGGTGTGCTGCCAGAGCCGGGATGGGAGGCCAGGCTCCAGCACATCCACCTGCCCAGCAGGGCGTGCTCAGACACAGCGCCATGACCTGCCATGAGCCAGAGCCAGCACAGATTGTGGGGGATTCCTGCTGTGGGACTGGAGCACAAATCTGATGAGCAGCAGCCGGGAGATTGGGGAATGTTTAGCCTGGAGGAGGCTTGGGATGAGTTTTTCACTCTCTACAATCCCTGGCTGGAGGGTGCAGCCAGGCGGGAGTCGGGCTCTGCTCCCAGGCAACCAGCGACAGCATGGGAGGACATAAGCTGTGCCAGGGGTGGTTTAGGTTGGTTATTAGCAAAAATTTCTTCACAGAAAGCGTGGTTGGATATTGGAATGAACTCCTTAGGGAAGTGGTGGAGCCACCATCCCTGGAAGTGTTTAAGGAAAGCCTGGACCCTGGCACTCTTGGTGCCATGGTCCAATTGACATGGTGGAATTCGATGTTGGACCTGCTGATCTCAGAGGTCTTTTCCAAGATTATTGATTCAGTGATTCTGTGGCCTGTGTGCAGGGGAGAAAAATCAGAATTAAATCCCACTTCAGCTGTTAGGTCCTCAAAGGAAACACGGCTGGCAACGAGAAGTGTCAGCGCCCAGCGAGGCATGAGCGGGCGTGAGGCGCCTCGCAGTCAGAGCACTGGGGAGAGGCCTCAGGACCCCTTGCAAAAGGAAAAAAAAGGAGGAAGCCAGCGGCGGGCGAAGGGCAGCGCTGCACAGGGGAAGCGCCCCGGCCCGGCGGGGCGGAGCCGCGCTCTGAGGGGCAGCGGGCACGGGGGCATCCGGGGGCGCCCCCAAGGGCGCAGCCCGCGGGCGGGGCCGCGGCCGTTGCGCTGCGCGCAGCCGGTCAGTCACATGAGCCGCCGCCCTCCTTCCTCGGCACCCCTCGGCCGCGAATGGCACGGCCCGGATGCGCTTGTACGCAAGGAGGGTGCGGGCGAACCATTGAGCGGGGGCGGGGGAACCCGGCAGCCGCCGGCCGGGAACACCCCTTCGCCGGGGCGCTGCGGCGGCGGGGAGCGGACGTGACAGCGGCGCGGGCGGCGGCGGAGGGCGATGGGGCTCCCGCGGGGACAAGAGCGCCAGGCCCCGCAGGAGGTACCGGAGCCGCGTCTCTCCCAGTCCCCCGTCCCCCGGGCGCTGCCGAGGCGCGGCCGCTGTTCCTCCGGCCCCGCTGCACCGGCGTCCCCGGGATCCCCGCCTGCTTCTTGCCTTGGTTGCCGGCCCTCGGCAGGAGCGCGGGGCTCGGTGCCGCGCAGCGGGCTGGGCGCGGGGGGCGCGGGGAGGCCTGCGGGGCTGCCGGCAGAGCCGTGTGAGTCACCTTCGGTGCACCCTCGCCTTCCTGTGTCCCCTCTGCCAGCCCGGCTCGCCGGTTCCGCGGGAGGGAGCGGAGAGGAGCAGGGTGCCCAGAGGACTGGAGGTGGGAAGGGTGTGCAGGTGGGTGCCTGCAGCCCCTCGGGGCACACCTGGAGCCCTGTTACCGCCTCTCCGGCCTAGGGCCGAGGTGTTCGGGAGCTCTGTGCCTCTAGGAAATCACGTATATCCCCGGAGCTGTGGGGTTTCATCCTGTAAGATGGGCACAAAAGCCCTGGGACGGGCTGGCTGTGCTGGTGAGGCTTTGGGGCACTGAGGCTGTCCGGGCTGCTCGTCACAGTTCACTTTTGTTACTGCTGTGCTTTGAAATTGCATTGCCCAAAAAATGAAATTCCATGTGAGTGTCCCCTCCTGTTTTTGTTCAAGGATTAGAGAAGCGTGTCCTGGTTTTGGCTGGAACAGAGGTTACATTGAAGTGTGTGATTTTATGAACCCTGAAATTGAAAGAAATGTGTGAAATGGAGAATAAATTAACTGGCTTATGGCAATAGGACAATGTCAGTAGCTGGAGGCAAGCAGAGGACCAGGAGTTTGAATAGCAAAAACAGATTAAAGTATTTAACTGGTTGAAAATATGTGATGTTAAGTCCATGTAGAAATAAATGTTTAGAAATAAATAAACCTGTTTCTTTAATGCCTTTCAAAAATTAACAACCAAGTTGCTAATGGAAGGCAGGTTTTCCCTGATATGTGGTCTGTGCCAAGGTTAGGCTTGGAAAATACTTTTCAAATGAATGAGAAAAGGTGAATTAGTGTTTTGTTGTTTGTTTGTCAGGTTGAAACAAGAGAAGATGAGGAACAAAACATCAAGTTGACTGAAATCTTGGAACTGTTGGTGGCTGCTGGGTATTTTCGAGCAAGAATCAAGGGGTTATCACCCTTTGACAAGGTGAGGCCAGTAAAATATTTTTAAAGCCTTCTTTTAAGTATAAGAGATTTATATATGCCAGTTTGCTTAGCAATTCTAGGTAACTTTATGAAAGACAGTTGCAACCTATGAGGCTTCCTTGTGTGAATAATCCTGCAAATGACCTAGTTTTAGACAGACAGGACCTCCTCAGTCTTGAAAGACGATTTTGTGCAGCAAGGCCTATTTTAGAGGAGACAAATGGAAGCTAACTAACTGCTGTCTGCTTTTTTATGGGCGCTATGGCCTGTGCTAGAGTTGTGTACAAGGAATTTTCCTCCCTCTCCCAACAGCATTTAGAATAGCTAGTCTTTGGATATTTGGAGATAGCATGGTAATTTTAAAAACAACATTGATGAGAAATGAGGAAATGTCTGTATAAGAATGGAACAGTTAGCCCGGTGAGATTATTTTGGGGCTGTTTTTTACATATCTTTAGAATGTCATATTTATTAACCTTTCATTGTCCTAGACAGGAAGTATGTGATACTGACAAGAGCAAAGTTCAGGTTGGAGAGAGATTTCTGAATTGCTTTAATGCTGACTTTGTGACAAATTCCTGAACCAAGGTTTGAAAACATAGAACTACAGCAGCCTTGAAATGGATTCTTCTGTTTTCTGCTCTCTCTTTGATCATAGCACAGCCTCACTTTGCAATGAAATTTTATTTTATTCATACTCCTTGGTATTGCTATCAGTCGTGGCTCAGGAGTCTGTGCTCACAGAGTAGTTTCAAGGAGACTGCCATAGGATGTAACATTGTTGCATTTATGTGCAGAAATCACTTGCAGTTGCTTAAATACAATTGCAAAGTTACCATTTCATGACCGTGCCCAACCTCACCGGAAAGAGCCTTGCTGCTGGACATGATCAGGCTGCTCATGCAAAAGGGATATATAGGTTATCAGTTCCAGAGGGGAGTGTGAGAGGGATAATGTGTCAGAAACCTTGCTAGAAACCAAGGTTCCTAATTTGCTGCATGATGTTGGCAAGTTGCTGCACATTTTAATCCCTTTTTCTGTTCTTTGCCTTTGCATGCATTTAAGTTATCTTGCACATGTTTATGCAAGGCTGTCTTTAAATATTTATGTAAAGTTGATGAAATGGCTCAGGAGTTTAAATATGCCCATGTCAGAATTGGGGCTGAAATAGAGATTTCTGCAGAGCTGGGGATTTCCATTGCTGTGCTGATACTGTGTCTAGCACTTTGTGTTGCATGTGTCAGCAAGCAAGAAATATGAATAACAAAGATGTATTTAAAAAGGTAAATATAAGACTGCAATAATTATGATCCTTGATAAAATTTTGATATGGTCGCTTTTTAGAGGTCATGACATTTAACATACTGTTGTGTTTTATCCTGTTTTTTTGTTGCTGTTTGGTTTTCTTTTTTCAATCTGAGAGCTGTTTCAAAACTAATATATAAAGCTAAGGGAGGAATTTATATTGCCAATTACTGCTGGGTTGGTTTCTGTCTTCTTGTACATGTGTATTGTGTGTAGTGTTGTAGAAAGTTGGTATGGTTATGTTATCTGAGTCTGTCTTAGGGCAGAGAGGATACTGAGGATAGTGAGATTACTGAGATGTAGTTTCTAAAATAAATAAAGCCTTGAAGATGTATTTGAGTTTACCTGTTCTGTTTAAAATGGCCCTGACCATTCTGTTGCTCCTTTGCCAGGTGGTGGGAGGCATGACATGGTGTATCACTACCTGCAGCTTTGATATCGACGTGGATTTATTATTTCAGGAAAACTCTACTATTGGTCAAAAAATGTAAGTTGATTAAATGGCAAGTGGGGGATTTTTCTTCTTAGAAAATAAAAAGTGAGTGGGGTGGGGGAAGTTACCTGTTGTGTTTCTAAGAAAGAGTTTTAGTTCAAATTTCTTGCTTTTGAGGACTTAAATATTGCACAGGTTTCTTGGTTTCTCAGACTGTTGTTCCACAAATTCTAAATCCAGAAAGAAGTTTATTTCAAGAAAGGCAGGGCTATTCCCTTTGGGCTGCCATGTTCTTATATCTCTGCTAAGTACTGAAAAGCATTTATGTGGCTCCACACTGAACTGAATTGGGAACTGATCCAGATTAAAACCTAACAAAAAAAACCCGAAAAAACAAAAACCCAAAACCCAAGCAATCCCGAAAGAAAAAGAAGAGAAAATAGTTTTAACATGAATGAATTCCTGGATCCAGTTCTCTGTGCAGCTGTGCAGATGCTTGTGCTGGCACAAGGGGATGGTGCAGAGGCCAAAGCAAAGGGCAGAGCGTGACCACGCTGCTGGAAACTGGAGTGCAACATTAGAAGTCCTTCCCTGAGTTCCTTGTGTCTGCAGTTCTGCTGTGTAAATAACCTCTAACTCCCTTTTATGGTTCTGGGTTGGAATTGTAGGCATCAGCAAACAGAATTTAAAGCATGTCGCTGCTGCCAAAATAGTTACCTGCCCCAGACTGAGGAGGAGGATTTCCTTCCTCAGGGTGACCCAATGAGAACATTTTGTTTTGATTCATTTCTTATGCATGGAATTTGCTCATAAGCCAGCTAATTCCTGTACCAGGGAGGTTATAGACATTGTTTATGCTGAGAAAGGGAACACATTCTAAACTCCATTATTTCCTTATGTGTATCTGTGATAAAAGAGCCATAATGTAAATTTGCAGGAGATAAGATTAGCCTGACAAGTTACAGTGGCATGAAGAGACTTATTTACTCAGTGTAGTTAAAAAGAACATATTTTTGTGTTTTCTTGAAAGTCATAGAGCATTAGCAAGGCTTTTCAAAATAAATATTTGTGGGTTTTGCAATTGTATTTGGAGACACTCTAATCATCATAGATAACTAACTACATAAAGCATTGCTGAGTCAAAGAATTAAGTAGAGACTCGGAATGAAAATGATGGTGGTAGGTTTTTTCTCTTTGTTATCCTTAAGAACAACAGTGTAGCAAATAATTAAGTTGTTCTCAAAATGTTCTGTTATTTTTCCAGCTGATTTGATGCAAAACTGGCAAAACAAAAAACAGGCTTTTCTCCCAAAACAACAACAATGGTTTATTTGTAAATCTGAAGCGTTCAGAATCATAGGAACATAGGCTGTTTTGATGTCCATGTAATGTTTGTGTTGGTAGAGGCTCAGGGCTTCTGTGGTGTTTTCAAGATAAAGAAAAGTTAAATGTGTTTTCTCAGTATTATTCCAAAGTGATGGTGTTACACCATTGTGATGGTGTCCTGTTATTCAATTGCTGGGCTGAAATAAACATGGAAACATACATTAGAAGAGGCTCTTTCATCTATGGGATAAATAGTTTTTGTTTTAATTGCATTTGCTTTGATTGTGCTTCACTTCCCTTTAAGGAAGTAAAGTATTTCAGGCTCTCTTCCTAGATTTTGGTCACTGTCTGATATTTCTTGGTCCCCTTTTGCTCTTCCAGGATCTTAGTTGTCCTTTTGTACAGTACTAAATATCATTAAGGTCAGTACTGGACTAGTTAATTTTTTTCCTTCATGGGGAAATAGCTTTGGTTTTTCAAGTAAAGTTTTCATCCTCAGTAATTACACCTGCTTTAAAAATGTACTTGCCAACATTGACAGCAAAAAAAAAAATTCTTGCCCTAAAATTAGGTATTCAGTGGGAACAGGATGAATTTCTTGCAGGTGGATCCCTTGTGGCAGGGTAATCCTTACACTTAACCAGCTCTTACTGAGCTCTAGAAGGAGATTGCTGCCAGCAAATTCAGTTTCAGTCACTTGAAAAGTATGTGAAGTGTACTGTGTATTATTAGCTTTTAAGTGCAGTATGTATTTAAATTCATAAAGTTTCAGGGGTAATATCAAGATATATTTTGAGAGTTCTGCTAAAAAAAGTTTTAAGTCCTTACATTTGATTCTGGTCTTCCTTGGAATGTTCATCTCTTACTTAATGTTACTCTTAAAGCTACAGTCTCATCAGGTTGGGTGTACACTACAACATGCAGAGGTGTTAGTAGGTGTGTCTAATATGGGTATTTTATCTGTCCAGACATGCAAATCTTGACATTTTCTGTAATAGTTAAATGAATTTCCAAGGTAGGAGCCTGTAAGTGGGGCTTAATCACCTCTTCACAGACTGATGATATCAGTAGTATATCAATAGCCTGTAAAAGCTGTTTTGTAAATGAGATTGATTGCTTTTCATTATATACAGTGGAAGTCACTAAAGGGAATATTTGAACTACTGTATTTGCAAAAATTATCTCTAATTTACAAAAGAAAATTGTAGCATATATACATCTGTCTTTTTATTGGTTTTCTAATAGTGCCTTAACTGAAAAAATTGTGTCAGTGTTACCAAAAATGAAGTGTCCACATCGTTTGGAACCACATCAGATCCAGGGACTGGATTTCATTCATATATTTCCTGTTGTACAGGTAATACTTTCATTCTATATTGATACTTAGCTGAAAAAGACCATAAAACTTGCATTAAAAATAGAATAAAGCTTTAAATTATTGTTTGGCTCTTTATTTAACTTTGGTATAAATAAGGACAGAGAAGTAGTTTGAATTAATGTTTTTAAAGAATTAAGTTCTTTCGAAAGAATGACATTATGGATGATAGAATTTTTAAGTATTGTTTGATCCACATTTAGAAAGCCAACAAAGAACTCTGAATTCTCTGCAATGGAGTCAGATTGTGCCTATTGTGGAATGCCTGCTTAAAGAAATGGAAGTTTAATCTTGTGGAATCTGATAGTCTGCTTTGGCAGACTAGGAAACAGAACAAATACCTTACAGTCTGTGTTTAAGTTTATGAAGTAATTTATGTAGATAGACCTTGAATCAGAAGGACAGAATAAGGCAAAAGCTATTGGGCTAATTTCTTTAAGCATAATTCATCCTTATTTCCTATCACTTAAAAACTGTGCTCTGACAAGTGGTCCTCTTACTGTGTATTTGTTGAGCACCATGAACTCACCATGTGCATTGGTCTCAAGTTTATTAAGATTTAAGCTAACACTTGATGTGTTCCAGTTACATGTGGTATTTTGAGAATTCCTGGCATGTTGTTATCATTTTTTGATTTTTCTTTCATCTACACACAGAGAGGTATCTTTGACAGGGAAAATGAAGATTGTTAAGCAAGCTTCTTTTCCATTAAATATCTCCTTACCTCATGCCTGTGAAGGAATTTAGCAAGTAAGAATTGAATCTAAATTTTAGTTTGTAAGAAGTGAGGAAAACTTCCTGGTGCTCTTTCCTGTTATCTTCTAGTTGGAGACTCCTGAGGAAAACCACACTTAACTGCACTCCCCACAGAACATTCTGTGGTATGTGCTACTCTTACACAGCTTTCAGGCCGCAATGGTGCTGCTTAAGGTGGAAAGTTTGTATCTTGCTAATGTGAGTTTTTGCTTCTAAACCCTTATTTCCTATGCAGAAGAAAAAAAATAAGAATTCAACCCAGGTGAGTTTCTTGCCCTGGTTACTTGATGGCAATAAATGATTACATTTATCAAACACAAGGCTTTTTTAATAGGAAATATATTCCTTCTCCTTTAAAAAGAAAGGCACTAGGTGTTCTTTTCTCTCACCTGCTTTATCCCAAATCCTGGGTTGGAATATTACTTCTGGAAAGGAGAAATATTAATTCAAAACAGGGAGGAAATCTGCTTCTGGGTTTCCAGAACTCTCAGTATTTGTAGCTGGCCAGTAGGTGGTAGAGCTGACCCATACTTGGTGGTGAAGTCTTTTTTGATGGGTTTAGTTTTTTGTATGTAGAGGATCTTTGTTTAAAAATTGCGGCTTTCTGTCAGTGAAATTCTGCCTACTCCACATATTACAGGTTCCTCATTTCATCCCAGCCAAGACAGTCTTTCAAGAAAACTTGTTAGTATCACCAGAATACCGTGTTCTGGAAAAGACCATGCAAAATATAAAATGCTGACTACACCATATAGGAATTATGCATTTGACTTTATTCAATGCCCTGTTAAACTCAAGATTCCACTTGCTATCTGTAAATCTCAAATGAGTTTCCAAATAATACAGAAGCTTGCTCTTAAGCATGGCATTGTGTCCCATTAGGTCTTGCACTGTGCAAGAATTTAGATGGATCCTTCCCTACAGGAAGAAATCAAGCTGAGCTGGCTCATTGCCATAGACTGTAGCAGAACTTTAAAAAAAAATTAAAAGTCTAACAAATATTCTACTGGGCAGGAATGTCATTGTTCTTTCTAATAAATTCTGAATATGATCACAGGCAAAAGTATGTACACAGTTTTGTGTTGAGATGTGCTTGGTAATTAATAGTCTTCATTTTCATCTCTTGTTGTCATCATGTTCTCCTCACTTTCCAGGGGTTCATGGTTACAGCACAGGAAACAGTTGCTGGTTCAAACTTGGATCCCACAATTGATCTCATCTCTTCTTTGACCTCCTGCACAGGCTGTCAACAGCCTGCAAGATTTATCTTCTCCAACATTGTTTAAAATGTACTTCAATGTTTTGTGGCTTTTTGTGTGGTCTTATAAATGTCAGAAGAAGCCTTTTTCTTGTACAGGCATGTGGTACTTCATAGGCTTGAAGATACATCTTTTCATGGTGGAGCTGTAGTCTTTTAAACCAGTAGGAGAATTTCATAGAAGAGACATATGCACAGAAGAAGAAGAAATGTTTATAAAGTAGCAAATGTTTTTATAAACTAGCAAATATGGACACATTTTCTTAGGATTAGGCCAAAGAATTGCATGTTTACAAATAAATCACATGTTCTTGTTTCTGTGCTTAAAAATGTGCTTTTAGCTTTTATCACGTATTAAAAAATTAGGCAGTAGTTTGGTGCTTGCTGCTATTATTCTTTTGTTTTCAGCTGATACAATTTTTTTTTTCAGTGGCTGGTGAAACGTGCAATAGAAACAAGGGAAGAAATGGGAGATTATGTCCGTTCTTACTCTATATCACAGTTTCAAAAAACTCACAGATTGCCAGAGGTAAGATCCAGGCAGTTCTTGTTTCTGTTATAATATGTCAGATGTTCAGTTGCAGTACCAAACTCACAGCTCTGAAATCCACACACTTTACCAGAGTTGCTTTTGCCATTATTTTATGAATGAGTCCTAATGGAATCCCCTACAAATTTATCTGGGAAAAAATTGAAGCATTATTGTGATGGAGATTTTGTAGATTCTGGTTAACTTTTGCCTAATTATTGCCTTAATTTTTCCACAGTATTTGTTATTTTTGTGTCATTCTCGCAGTTCAGAAACACCCAACATGCTGTGGAGAAGCTAATGTAGCTAATTGAGAATTATGCTGTTAAAATCTGTAATTTGGGGTTTCTTTCAGAGTGCGGAAAGGTAGCTCTTGTCTCCCTGTATCCAAACCCCCAAATTTGTTGTTGAAAACTAGGTTTGTAAAAAACTTCATTCAAAAATTGAACTGTTCCTCAGGAATGAGATGAAATGTCCTTGGTAGAGGAGGATTGAATGAGCTTGGATATGTGCCTGTTGTGCAAAGCCATCAGTTCTGTTCATACATATCACAAGACAATTTCATTTTTAACATCTAGAACCCAAGCTTTGTCCCGTAGTAACAGGATTAAAGGTAGATGTCCCTAGAATTGGGATAGACAGATATTATTAACTTGGGTTGGTTTTAATTTTTATTTTTTTAAAAACTACTGTCTTCAATGCTTAGAAACTAAAATAACAGTAGAGAAAATTTCTTTTTTCCACATCAAGTCTATTCCAGCTTAATTTCTTAATAGTGTAGTAAAGATTGGAGATCCCAGTAGCGGGCTGGGATTGCTTTTGTGTCAGGTACTGCCTAAGCAGAGAGCAGCCAGGCTACTGATCTGGACACAGTTTTGATGACCTATCTCCCATCTGAAGTCAGAAGCAAGTATTTTTCTGTGTTACAGCAAATCACTAACATTTCACCAAATCATTGGGCAACTCAGAAACTGTTTGGCAGCTTTGTTTCACAGAATCAATAGAATGTTTGAGATTTAGTCACCATTCCTGGTATTTTTAATTACCTCCACTAATGTCTTTCAGGATGAAGAATTCATGCAAAGAAAAGAGAAGGCACTCAAAACAGTTACTGATATCTTTGTAAGTATGTTAAATTTCTATTTTTTTATGCCAAGGAAGTGGTTTTAGTAATGTAATGGAGGTGGTTAATTCTGTTTTATGCAGCCAGCCCTGGGTTTTCTCAAGAGAAGGTCCTAATTAAGTTACATGTTGATCTTCATTCTTGAGACAGCTCTTGAATGCCAATATATCAGATTATAGGTGTGCACTGTATGAGGGGATAAACCATATCCATTGCCTGCACAGGGTGTGTGGAATCCCACACTATCAAACAAAAGTCACAGGGTAGCTTACAGACTATTAAACCCTCAGCAGACTTAAATGTGTTTGAAGCTATCGGCAGTTGTGCTATTTGTCTTAAAATTAGTGAATATGGTGATGATCTCAATTATCTGCATTTCAGAACTTGACGTTTTTACTTATTGTAATTAGCAGTGCAAGTACACACCCTGCTTCAGAAATGTTTTCAAGTCACAGGTGTTGGTTGGGAAAGGTGGTCTCACCTGTGTTCTCCCTGTTCACTTGTAAATCTTCAAACTCTTGGATAAACTGTATATATTTTGTGAAAACTTGTTCATGAATGCTGCAGAGGGTGGCACATAAAATACCTACTCCCTCACTCTCATAGCCAAATTCAGCTGGCTGGCTGGCAACTGAAGTTTTTGTCCTTGCTTTCTAATTTCCCTCTTTGCTTGGGACCATCAGTTCCCTATTTCTGACTCAGAGTAGTTTGCTACTGGTTTGAGGTTCTTTTTGGACCATCTTGATAAATTCCAGGCCAGCATTTGACAAGAGAGGAGAAATCAGGGTTTGCTTTGAATGGGATGTTTCCAAGGCTCTTCAATAGAAGGTGAAACCCTGCTCTCCTGAGAAAATCACTGTTTTTTCAGAGAGCTCTAGCCAGGCACCCTGAGCTCTTCATGCATAGATGGAGGTGCTCAGTGCAGGTGTAAGGAGCCAGATGAGAGGTTGTGTAATGGGCCAGACAAGTCATTCTTCGTCAGGTTTTAGAGAGGGGTAGTTGTTTTTCAGTATAAATGACCTGAGTGCTGCTGAGCCTAATATTAGTTATGTGGTTGAATTACAGCATGTGTTTGTAGAATAACATTGCAGTGAAAATCTCCTGGTGATGACCAATGCAACTCCTTTGTTAATGTATTTGCATAATTGTCCTTGCTTTGGAAATTTCAATTACAGTCTCTAAAGCGTTGCTCCCCATGATTTGATTGGTTTTTTAAATTATTAGCAGCTTACAATGAGTCTTTTACTCCAACTAGAAATATGTGCCTTTCCAGTGAGACATGTATTCTGTTTTGCAAGTTAGCTCATCCTCTACACAGGTATCATTGCATCATTTATGCACCTGTAGAGCCCTTTAAACTGAGAGACAATGCAAACCTGTGTGATAAAGCAAATTCCAAATGTATGTTCTATCAAGTAGCACTTGAAACTCATTTAACTTCTGTTTATTTTCAATTTTCAGAATAATTGTCCTGATTTTCAAGTGTGCCCTTTACCTGTAGTGTCTAAATAGCACTAAAGATTCTGTATCCAAGTGGCAGGTCTTGACCTTGTCACTGAAGAGGCAGAAACAAAATAATCACAATACTGTTATGGGACACCAGTACCTAAAATTTTCAGTGTAATTTAAAAAAATAAAGAGGATATTTGATTAACAGTAATGAAGGGTTGCCTTTGGTTGCTGGGAACCAGAAGTGTTTGCAGGGCTTAATGTTTATGTTCTATTAATTGTATTCTGTCTTCTACTCTGTGTCACAGATCTCTAGTTTGTAGGTGCATCTTCATGGTACATAAAGTTTTTACATTTGTTCATCATTGCTTAGAGTATCATTAGCCAAACATCTTTGCCTTAAATAGATGAGCTCTGTCAGGATCATGTCTTCTTCAGCTGTCACCTGATCTTCTTAAGAAAAGATTAGTTCATGAGATCTCTTAAGGCATTTAGGCATGAGTACAGTCTAGAAGATGCAGAATGGATTTTCAAGGCAGAATGTGCCCAAGCTTTCCTATCTATCCATAGGAAAGGAGGAGATGGTGGCCATTAGATGAAGGTTCTTTTGCAGGTCACCTTTAAATCATTGTGCATTGGAATTGGAAGAGAAATCTACCCTCCTAAAAGAGGATCAGCAAGTGTGAAAGATTAGTCAGTTGTGTGAATTCATTGTTATAATTGATCTAAGGACCTACCCTTTTTCCTCAAGGGGACAGTACACTGAGATTCATGGTCATGATCTCAAGTTTGGAAAAGGGAACGTTAAATATTATAGTGATGATATTTATGTATCAATAGTGATGGTCATTGGAATAAAGATTACTGTTACTGAAGGGTACTGACTGGTGAACTGAGGTTATCTTGCAGTGGTTTTCTTCAACCACTCAATTACCTGCTGCCAAGACTAATGTTTATGGTATGATGCCTGCACTTCATATAGCACAGGTATAAAAGAGAATGTCATCATAAAAGCTGTAATTATTTTTATGACTTACATTGCCTTTTTTTAGATGTGAAAGTGCATTTAGTGGGAGATCCTTTGTCATAAAAAACTTTTTCATGTGACAGTCAAAAATGTAGCAAGATTAAATAGCTGCAAGCAAAGATGACAGAAATTAAGATTATAAATGAAGAAAAAATTGCAAAGGGCAACCAACAAATTCAGTAGAAGCTGGCCAAGGAATATTGTCAGTTTTCACTTATTTGAAATCTCCACTTTGGGATTGCATCTTTGAAAAAGATGGAAAGCCATTTCAGTAGTGTTATGGTACAGAAATTTTTTGTTGAAAATAATAGTTTGTGTGGTACAGAAAGCCAAATTGAAAAAGGAATGTTCTCCCTTTTGTTTTTAAATTGGAAGCAGCTCTATCAGTACAAAATAATAATTGTGAATTCTTGTTTTATTTGATGGATTGGATTACACTTGGATAGGAGGAGATTAAAGTCATTTTACTACCAAACTTCTTGAGACATTTTTATTTCTTAAATGGTAATAAAATCTGCGTTAATTCCATTGTAACCTGTGATCATTGAATAAATAATAATTGCATTTAATTATCTAATCAGAGTTTAAAAAGAGAATTAACTCACAAAGGTAACATTTCTAGACACTGGCATTAGCCAAATCATTTTAACAGATGTGGAGTGTGTTACTTTTTACTCTTCTTTCAAACATGACAGAGGAGCTGGTTGAAGCATTGTTTCATGTTAAATACTAATTAATAGTGTTTTTTAAACTTAGATAATTTCTATAGCAAATTGCTTAGAAATTAATTCAGTAAGGTTTTATAACGTAATTTCAAAAAGAGGGAAGTGGAGGATGTTTATTTGAGTAAGTATATTGAGTTGGAAAGCTAATAGTGTGTACATCACTTTAGATAAGAATTCCTCATTTATTTTAGAAAACTCTTTTACAAGCTCTGAACTCATTCACTGTCCTGCAGGAGGTTTACAAACCCCAGAGAAAATACAAGCGTCAGACAGGAGCTGAGGAACTGCTGGATGAGGAATCTAAGGTTCATGCTACACTTCTGGAATATGGCAGGTGAAAGGCTTCATTTAGCTCTCTCTGGATTGTATAGTGTGTATTACAAGCAGTACAGATAAAATTTGGATTGTGTAGGGTATTTCCTACTACTTCAGAATTAAACTATTTCAGATTTACTCCTGTTTGGTTTCAGATTTTGTTTCCTTACCCTGTAAATTCTCTGGAGACTGGACAGTCCTCATATTTATGAACCATATTTTGGACAATGGGAGACCAAGTTTTATGCCCCTTCTAGGGTGTGTTTTTTTAACATACTTGTTTTTTATAAAAATGACTTAAATACATCATCGTTCCAGGTAGCGTGTATCAATCAATATTGGTTTTTTGCAAGCAATCCACTGAAAATTGGGTGAAAAAGGACCTGCTGTTTCTTCTTTTTCAAGTTCTCATGTGGTTGCTGCATCAGGGGGCTGTGAATCATGGTTGAATGTTTTGTCTTCTCACTTTCTTGCAAACTTTCATTCAGAGGCAAAATTACCAAGGCTTTCACTTTTCCATTATCTCTGAAAGTCCTTCTGTTCTACTGAGAGCTCTCCAAACACATAGAAACGAAGTTACAGAACTTCTATTTCTAGCTTCTCTTTCCAGTTTTCTTTTCATAGTTTAGTGGTAAGGACATCTTGTCTGCTGCCTGAGCTCTTAATACTTAACTAGTGCAGATGACATCTGAATTCCATTTTGTATCTTCTGGGGGTTCTTTTCCCCCATAGTCATAGATTTTAAAAATTATTTCTCTCACTGTTTTGAGTACCTTCCTTTTAACAGTAATATAGACTGTATTGTAATAACTCAGGATTAACTTTCAAATGGGTAGAGGGCATTGCTTTTTCCTTTCATGAGCTTTACATGACAGAATTTTATGGAAAATCAAGATTTGCAAATCTTGATGGAAGGAGTAGATGGATCTGAAACCATTCTGTAAATATGGTCCAGTACCTGCTTATTTGGTTTACTTGAAATGTTTCAAGACTAATTTGATCTTGGCTCTTGGTGCATATCTTATGTTGAAAATTGTGAAAGTTATAAACAACAGTATTTTTCCATTGTTTGTTCTTTTACTGTTCTTTTAGGAGATATGGATTTAGCAGACAAGCAGGCAAAACAGAGCAGGTAAAAAATGTCCTAATTTAAAATATTCAAATTGTGGGAGGAATTTAATTGTTGAAGTGTTGGTTACTGTTAAATCTTAAAAGAATACAGCAGAATAAATAGCTATAACTGCTATTATTAACTGATCTTAAAAATAGCTAACTGGAACTAAAAATCTACATGTCATGAAAGGTGGAATTGATTACTCTTTTTAAAGGATTTCCTTCTCTCTGCTCACAGATCACATTTTGCAAACTTTTTTTTTTTTGTTTAGAAGAAAGAGGGTTTGAGCATTGTGTTTGTTTTGATTTGACTTGTACTGTTAATGATATGTCTTGTTTACTTAGTATCTTTTAACCGAGTGTTCCATAATGTGATCATTAAAGGGTTTTTCTTTTTAAAGAACCATTCAACTTGGTAAGAAATATTGTAGACCTTTATTACAAACCACTTTGTTTAATATGATAGAGAAACCTGATACCATGTCATAAATATGTCATTATCCTTCTTGAAAATTAGTATCCTTGCTGTGCTTTTGATGATTATGGAATCTTAAAATGTCCATAAAATGCAGTTTTATTATTTCAGTGCAGATATTAATTTGGCTACAAGTTTTTATTACAGACAGAGATAATGAAGATAATGCATTAAAAACATCATGGACTCAACAATACATTTAGTAGATTAAAGTTGCTCTTCTTCATTATCTCAATATTCCACATAAAATGTCACATTTAATTTTTTATAACCGGAGATATTTCCCAATCTAGGTATGCCTGTTTTGCCCTCGGAGTAACCACTAGTCATGTTTATAGTTAATTTTGTTTCTTCAAAAATTATGTTGCCTTTGGGATGTTGTATATTAGATGTTCATTCTGATTGTTGAGGAAGCTGAGTCTCCAGTATGGCAGAAGTGGGCAGTGAAACGTTAGTGGTGCAGTAGGGTGACCTAGAAATTGGGTTTGACTGTCCCCAGTTCTCTTTACTTTGCTGGTACAAATTCTTCTAACTGAATCAGGCATGTTTGCACTTTTTATGTTGTATGTTTGTTACACCAATATATATTGAGTTACAAAAACAATTTATGTAAAAAAAAAATTCAGTCTTGTCCTGTGTAGTAAGCATCATATTCTGAACTGTCTCCTGAGGTTGGCAGCTCTCAGAAGGCTGTGGAATAAGGAATCTTTGGACCAGATAAATCCATAGGAAGCCAGAGACACAGTTGGAACATTTGGGATACTTGTGAGAAATCAGGAAGGCTTACATTTCATTTGGCATGATTTGGAGGGTGAGGATGTTCCAGTAGCTGAAATGTATTCATATAAACAGAACAGCTACATTCCAGTTTTCTCCTTGATGTCTTTTTTAACACTTTAGAATATTGGAACTAGGTATAATAATATCTTAATTTTTCTTTTAAAGGCTGAAGATAAAAAAGCAACTCTACCTCCAGGGCTTGCAGCAGCAGGGAAAGCTGAGCCTTGTGATGAAGTTGACCTTCAGGCTGCTGAAGAGGTGAGTCCCAGAAACAATAGGCATTGGAGTTACTGACTTGGGGGTGAGCAGCAATTTGAATTACCCAGTCATTCTCCAAAAGAAGAAAAATTTCCATGGTTGAAGTGAGAGTTGCTTCCCACAGGAGAATATGGAGCCTGAAATTGATGTACAAAATTAATGCTTGTTGATGTTTAATACCCAAAAACTTTTTTTTTTTTTTTTAATCTGAGCATTTTTTAAAGCATTGATTTTTCAGTTGGGATTATTCGGTGGGAGTTGAATAATCTGAAGGAATGTTTACTGTTACAAGAAATTTTCCTTAAATTTGATACCTTAAGCAACCTCTTCTTTTCACTTAGTGCTCTGTTACATGTTTTAAAATACACATTATATGATACTAATAATAGTATGTGTCCCTGGCAGAAGAACAGCTAAAAAATAGAAGTTAAATTGTTATGTATAATTCTTCATATTTTGCTCCAGCTTCGCATTAAAACTCTGATGACTGGAATGGCTGCAATGGCAACAGAAGAGGTCAGTAGCATTTAAAAGTGATAGAGCTTCATTTAAATTATGGTTGATTGTGGTAATTATTCTTAAAATTAGACTACTGATTCAGGTCTGAAGTCTTGGAATGATTGTGTTCAAATTTTCATAAGGAGAGAGCATTAAAAAATGGTTGAATTAGGAAGATAGTAAATTTTACAAGGCTTATTAGTTCGTCATCTGCCTTGAAATGATAATGATAATATAAATAAATGCCTCTTTCAAATAGTTTCTATAAGAATTTCAGGGGAAAGGCATCACTCTGCAGCTACCCAAGATGCACTATCTTAATTTTCACCTTGTGAAGTTTTTCAGAGGATTACTGGGGAGAGTGCTGAAAAACTGTACCTTTCAAGGTTCTTTTCAAAGCACTTATGAATAAACAACAAAATTAGTCTAAGACACAGAAAATACTGGATATGTATCTTCTTTTCTTAATTCATTGTATTTAATGATGTAATGGAACTTGCAGTCTGTTCTTTGCTTTCTGGGTGAAAGGACTGGCAATAAATTCAGCTGTTAAACATTGTTTCTGTTTATGCTGGAGTCATGAAAGAAAAGGTAATAATTAGTCTAGTCCCAGAGTTGATTGACATGCTTTCTACTGAAATCCATTGTAGAATTCAGTTCTGTTTGAAAACTGGTTTTATACATGCATGCATTTTAAAGATGAATTCTTGCACATGCCTGCATGCTTAGAGGTTTATTAACCAAATGCAAAATTCAATATAAAGAATAAAAATTAATTTTCTGAAATATGAATAAAAATTTGCTAGAAGTATTTAAGTGAGAAATTTCTATCAGCAAAATTAGGATTGGGAGGTGGAATGTTTCCTGGACTTTTCTTAGACAGAAATGTGCACCATGAGTAAAAAACCCTAAAATTAGAAAAATTATTGGAAATTACCATATAAAAGTACAGGGCAGTTCTAAAACTTCAAACATTTTCTTGATACAATTGCAGGGCAAACTGACAGCAAGCACAGTTGGCCAGATTGTTGGACTCCAGTCAGATGAGATCAAGCAAATTGTGTCTGAATATGCTGAGAAGGTAAGTGTGTTCCCTGAGTAATTTAACCACGTGGTGTTTGATAGTTTATTAATTTAGGCTTTAAGCTGCCAACTTCATTGCAATGATTCTCTTGAAACACACATTTTTAATACATGCTGTGGGCAGCAGCACAGGCAGAGTTCAGGAAAGTACTTTAGAGAGACTTAAACATACCCAGGCTTTTGTGTGATAGTACATATCCCTGAATTGCATTCATCACTAATTTGGGTTTGAGCACCTGCCAAATACTTTCATGAATGAAGAGGGGCCTGAGTTGTATCTATTCAATTTAGAGGCCTAAATTATTGTTATGCTTTAAAATGTTCAGTGTTGAGCTCAGAAATACATTTCTGTGCTCAGAGAAGAGTCTAGGCCTCCTCCACTGATTTCCAGATGTTTGCACTGGACTCCAGTTCTCAGTCATGCCCTGGATCTAAAGTTTTCAGTCTCATCTCATCAAACCCAAACCTTTGTTGCTTTGAGAAGTCAAAGCAATTAAATGTGTGTTTTCTCCAGTTACTGAGTTCAGCTGTGATTGTTTTTTGCAGTAATGTGAAAAGAAAATCTGGCTCTTCAAGCAATTAATGCATACAATACATCACTGCCAGATATGAGTTATAGGTCGCTCTTACTTGTCCAATAGTCTTCTAATATTTCTTCCTTTTTGTTGACACATTTGAGGTATGGAGCTTTCCCATTTTAGAGATAAACCCTATAGCTCAACAGCAAAGTCTTGGCCTTTCTTTATTATAAAAGATTGGAAGAAAAGAAGCCCAAGGGTCATATTTCAATGTTACATTTCTTCTGTTCTGAGAGAAGGGAGCAGGACCTTGACTATTATAGTAGAACAATGATTAATACTCTGAAAAGTAAGAACTGATTCAAGTCAAAGCAAAAATAGATCACTTTTCAAATCTATGGGATGTGATTTAAAAAAAATTGAATTTCTGTGCACGTATGCATGCACCAGGAAAAGAATTAAGGATGTTATCGAATAGTTTATAGAAGCATCATCAGTGTTTGGATGTAATTCTAATAGTCTTAGCCCCTGGTAATTGTACACAGCCTGAGAAAACACAGCAGTGCTTATTTGTTTACAAGAGTCTGAATAGAATCCACAAGCCCAGGGAAGCTACCTGACAAGCCAAATTCTAGGTCTGATGTTGCCATGGGCCAGGACCTTTCTTACAAGAGGCATTTTTGCAGAAGCTTAGGATTTTCTGCATTTTCCCCTCCATTCTGCTGCCATGTTTACCTGCTGAGTGAACTGGAGGAGGAGTTGTAGTGTCGTTCCTCACCTTCTAAAAATACAGGCAGGAAATTATTAACAAGTAGCAAATTGATCATCTTTAAACAGGCAGAGCCATTAGTGATGGTTCTTTCTCATTTTCAAAAAGCAAGCTGTAAAGTTCACTTCTTGAAATATGATCCATTTTTTTTTAACAACAAAGCTGTACTATATGGATTTTTACTGGTTTTGTAAATATCAGTCTCAGACTGCTTTAGCTCGTTTCTTTTGCCTTTCCATTTTTCTCCATTTGTATCTTATGCATGTAAGAGGCTAAATGTGTGGTGAGAAGGATGAGGTTTTGCATTGCATAGTGTGATGAAGAAATGTGATTTGACTAAATAATGAGAGGAATAAGTAAGACTGAGTGTGTATTTGTTGAGTAATTCAGGGTCACAGGTGTTGCTTAGAGGCACTTTTTCCTTCCCTAACAAAAGGAAAGGAGAATTGTTGGGTTAAGCCATTAAGGATTGGTATTTTCTGCTGTGGATGTAAAAACATAACAGATGATTAAGCTGCTCTTCAATATGAATTACATAGAAAATGGAGAGGAGGAAGACAGGTTTTGCCTCTTATTTTCATTTAAAATTAAGCTGCTTACCCATCTGCCTAGAGTAGAACCAGAAGCGAATATGAGTGAAGAGTACATCACACTTCTTGTAGCATTTTAGCTGATTATGCATTGTAGCAGTTGTCAACATTTGGTAATTATTCAAAAAGCACTTAGTATTTGACAGGCTGTAAATTAGCACTTGAGGTACTTGAAAATTAACTGGTTTTCTAATGAAATAATGGAAAATGGATTAAGTGAAAAAAAGAAGTCTGAGTGCATGAAGCAAATTACCAAAACAGATGGATTTAAGTATTAAAGTGAAGACTTTCAAAAGGTACAAATGATTTTTAGGCAAATAATCCCTTAGAGATCAAGATATCACTGGTTTTAATGATTTTTGTCTACAGCAAATATACAATTTCTATAAGAAATGTTATTTTTGATAAAGAATGTTTTTATCAGCTTTTCTTTCACAATTCAGAGAGAAGAGGAGACTGGATCCAGATTGCTGTCTCTATTATGCATTTATGAGACACTTGGCACTGCATGCTGGATTGAGTAGTTCTCAAAGGCTGCTGTCAGCAATACACGTGCATACACACAAAAAAGCCCCCAGGGTGGCAAATGCATCTACCACATTGAGTATGTCATTGTCATTCAGCATGAAGATGCATCCAAGCCTCTATTTCAGAATACACTATTGTTCAAGCCTTCTGAAAATTCTGGAGTTACTTATTGGGGTGTAGAACGTCTCTGATTCAACAAGTTCAGTGAATACTATGACTTAGTGTTTTTTAGTACTTGAAGAACTGTATCAGGTTTAACCATAATGCTGATGCAAAAAAATTGTCTGTCTTTTAGTACACTGTAGTATTTTCCACCTGTCCCAGGGCACCTGACTTTTTTAGCTTACTTTGCTTGTAAATTTGGGAATATAATTCAGTTGTTTAGCTGCTTCCTTATTTTGATGTGAGGTAAATCAGTAAATCACACAGTTCTTGATAAGGAACATCATAGGTGTGTCCCACTTTGGTACTTCCTGAGCTTCTGAAGAAGCAGAAAGCAAAGTTGTGAGGTCCAAAAGGCTGTTGTTACTGCTTTTTCAGCAATCTGAGCTTTCTGCTGAGGAGCGACCAGAAAGGCTTGGAGCTGCCCAGCAACACAGAAGGAAGGTGGCATCTCTCAACAAGCAGATTTTGCAAAAAACCAAACTCCTCGAAGAGGTAAGTATTGTGTGTGTAGTAAAGAAGAAAACATTGATAGAAGTGGTTGATCACAAAGTTTTTGCTATCCAGAAAATACCTGTGAGCTATCTTCTGCACCAGCAATTTATGTTGAACACTGATTTCCCTGAATGTCTTGCTTGCATTGCCCTTGGATTGTAAGAACAGATTGTGTTCTTGGGGGCAGTTAGCTCAGCCTTAATTTTGGGAAGGAACATGCTTTTGCCATTTTAACAGTTGAGGGCCCTTTAATTCTGTGCAACTTATTTTCAGTACATAACAATCTCAGTGCTGTTTTTATATGGGGAAAAAATGTACTGACAGCTGTAAGCCAAATATAATCCTTTTATCACTTTACTAAAGTAAAAATTTCCTGGCTGAATTTTATTTACCACTTGCCAAAAGCAGCTTTTGAAATGAGTGACAGTCAAGTACCTCGCCTTTTAAAAAATATTTATGGAGTTCTGGCTTCAATACCACAGTAAGTTTTGGCAAGATTTCTCAATTCATGTCAGTTTTCATGAGATGTGGGCTGCAGACATACTTTTTTTCAGTTAGTTAGAATAGAGTTTATTGGTGAATTATTGGTGAAAAACTATGAAAAAGCTTTCCTTTTATAAATTTGGCTGTGGAAAGGGAGGAGTGGAACATTAAGTCACAGCTCTGTGTTGTGAACAGCAAACTAAAGCAGCATGAAAGGAAGGGGAACTGAGCTACATGTGTGTTTTTTGTTTGCTCGCTTTTGGTCCACTTTCATAAACCATGTTCTATTTTCGTTCTTACTATTTGCAATGTTATCTTAAATCATAAGGAGTTTAAAGAAGAATGTTCTTCTAAAATTAGCCTCTGTAAATTAATTGACAAGTGAAATACTTAATATTTTATTATAATACATATTTTGCTAACTGCCTTACTAGACTTTCCATAGTTACACAGAAGAAAACTATAAAGCAGCTTGGTTATTTGGTGTGGAAATGTCTGTGGTTTGGTGCCATGGTGCTTCTGTGCAAGTCTTGAATTGCCCTGACTTATTTGGAGAAGTATAAAATGGGACTCATTCTTAGCCTGGTGCGAAACTAGGCCAGTACAACCAGGCTAGAAAAGTTTGAGCAATTTAGCAGAGATTCTGTCCAATAAGTCACCATTCTGTTGGCCTCTATTTTGTAAAAGCTGTTGTTTATTCTGGGACTTTATACACCTAAAAGATCAGGTGGTAAATGCTTGCTGTCAGTAATTAAATATTCAATCAGAATTCTTGCAGTCAGATGCAGGAGTAGCTGACAGGAAAAGAGAGTATTTGTTATGCTTGGCCTGCTGTTTGACAGACAACCATTATGAACAGCTCAAATATTCTCTATTCTCCATTACAGGTATAATTAGTGTGAATATAGAATCCAACTCTTTTTTTTTTTTTTTTTTTTCCTCTTTCGTAACAGTTGCAAGCTAAATGTGCTGATCTGCAGGCAAAATGTACAGAAGCAAAAAAGACATTAACAGAGGTAATCTTTGTTTTTTCCTGTGCTGTTTGTAGCTGAAACTTTTCAAGAAATTCTGTGTGTGAAGGGATGTATTAAACAATGAAGCTGTTTGTCAGCTTAACTCACTGATTTCATGGTGTGGGAAAGTTAATTTATTATTTATCAATTTATTATTAATTGTAACCCTTAGGTTAAGAGTTACAGTGAAAAGCTGGACAAGGAATTGGCAGCCTTAGAAACAATAGAATCCCAAGCAGATTCTAGGTAAGTTTCTTCCTTTATTACCTTTTAAATTATGAAAAATAATGTTTTTAAAATGAATTATTCAACGTTTATTGCTTTTTCAACCTAAACAAATAACTAAAATTTAAAAATTTAATAATTCTCCGGCTTGCTTTCCACAGACAGGGAAATATTACAATAGGATTCAGTCAGAATGAAAAGTGTCAGTCTGTAGTTCAAAATAATTGTCGATGTTTAAAGCAGAAGAGCCCCAGACATGTCTGACAAGTAGATGAGGCCTTCTTGATTTATTTTGTTCATATTTGAAGCCTTCATCTCACATAAATAGAAGTCTCTCAAAACTTTCAATGTAATGAGATTAAAACATAGGAAAACCATCAGAATAACAGACCCAGTGTAACACTCCATCTTTATTTTGACCTTGGTATATCAGTGCTGATATGTGGGGTTTTAATTTAACCAAGTTTTATTGTAAATTTATTTAGAACTAAGCTTGTTTAAATTGGAAACTAAAAATCTAACATAGTTTACTGGATCTTCAAATTTAGCATATTACAGAGTCTGCGAGCACTGGTAGCCATGAATGAAAACCTAAAAAGTCAGGAGCAAGAGTTCAAAGCACATTGTAGGGTAAGTTCCAATGTCTCCTAGAAGGATTCATGTAAGACTTGGTAAAAAAGCACTTTACAGGTGTGTTGTTGTGCTGTGTGTCCCTGTCTGTCATCTGTCCCACACCCCCAGCCTCCAAGTACTGCTAACTCCAGGTTTATATTGAATATTAGCACCCTGGAGCAGGGAGGAGTGAGGAAGGGTCTGAGTTGGTTTGGCCTTCCTCAACAGAGGGCAGGTCCTAGACAGCACACCTGCCTTGTGCTGGTCAGAGCTGTGGCTCCTGAGGCTCCTCCCTTCCCATTCCCATTCTGCTAAAGTGTGAGTGTGGGGTTGGGCTGTACTGGACACCCACCTGTGCTGTCACAGCCTGACATGGATCATCTCTGCTCAGTGACCTGAGGGCTGCCAAAGAGGAGGGGTCAGCAAGGCCCCAACCTTGGGAGAAAGCCACCAAAAGAGACAGGAAGGAGATGGAGCTGCTGCAGTTTTCAGAGCATGTTTGAGTTTTACTGCTTAAGAGCTGTTTGGTGTCCTGCTGCTGCTCTGTTTATGGACACAGAGATTGGATCAGAGAGAATTGTTTTCATCTCCTTCTGTTCAAACAATAGTGGATGGAATTTAATAGAATGAAAATAATTAAATAGTGTCCTAAGGCCTAGACTGAGTATAGAACCTTGTTTTCCCACTCATACTCCTTTGGAAAGCTCTAAAGGATTGTACTGGAAATCTCCTTGCAAAGAACTTTAGGTTCATTCATTTCTCCAAATGCCATACATCACTTTCCCATGTCACAGTGTTGTAATGTTGCTTTGCTTCTTCAGTTTCATTTTCCATGTCACTCATTAGTTGTCTTAGCTGGTATATTTGCAAGTAAGAAATAAATCTGTTCCAGTGTTTGATAAAACCAGAGAGTTTAATGTAATGAATATTAATGGATGCCTTACCCTTAAGCAGGGAATGCTGTTTAATCTTCCAAATTTAAATATATGTGTGTGGAAATTTTGTTAGAAGTGTTTGTTGTCAAAATCCTTCTCTCCCCTCTTAAGAGAAGAGGTCTCAGTTTAAAAAAAATCAAATTTTGTTTGTTTTAAAGGAAGAAATGGAAAGACTACAACAAAATATTGAGAGTTTGAAAGCTGAAGCAGTGGAAAATGGGGAGGAACAGGTAATAGCAAAAGTCTAAGTTCTTACTTTCAAATTGCATTTTGAAACGTTTAAGTCTTTTTGACTTTTGGGACATGAAAGTATCTGCTGAAATATCTAAAAAGCTCTGTAAAGCCACAGTTCAGGCTAGTAATTCTAGAAATACAGGAATCTGAAAACAGCAACAGCATTATATCTGTTATTTTTGCAGAATCCATGGGGCTCTGCTCACAGATGCTTTTTGTGCCTTTTACTTCTTTCTTTGTAGTACCAGATAAGAGTCTCTGGGTGTTGTGCTAAGAGCTGTGCATATCTCTGACAGAAAGAGATCTTCCTCAGAAAGAATGTCTGGTTTGGTTGTTTTTTTTCTTAGAAGTGGAGTTTTATCTGAAGGATGAAAGCACGAGTTTTCAGTGGCTGGGTGCACTGCATGCAGTGAGCAGCTGTCAGAAGTTAGGCTTTAACACAAGTGCATCCAGTCTGATGGCAATGAATAATGAACAAACAGAAAAGGAAGAGCTTCAATGACTCTACTTTCAGTGGGTAAACATTTGATGCATTCATGCCTCTGGAACAAGGCAGTTTACAACTTCCATGATGCTGCTGTCCTCCTCTACACAGCATGAAAAAATTAAAGTGCAAACCAAAATCTTAAATCTTTTAGCAAGAAAAAGTTACCTTGAAATCCACACTGCAGAAAGTCTAGAACACATGCTAGGGGGTTTATGTTCTGTTCAGGTGCCTAGTTTATTCTTAACCCCACCACTGAATCAAAGTATAAACACTCAGACAAGGGATATTGACAGTCTTTGGATTTGTATCTTCTTTTAAAGTGCGACTGTTGTAAAACAGTGCAAAAACTATTGATATTTTAAAAATCAAAATATCAAAAGTTAACAGCTATCTAAATAGCCTTGTTTACAGTACATGATGTCAGGCTTTTACAGATACAGATAATGTATTATTATTTTTAAAAACCCCAAACAACAAAGGGTGGTGTTATTGTGGGAGTCAAAGATAGGCAAAACCAGGAAACAAACCCAATCTGCCCATTTTTGCAGTGCAGCTCACATATGCTACTGTAATACACAATTGTTTTGGGTTCTCAACTTCCAGGAGCCAAATAAGATTATAGAACAGCAGTACAAAGCTGAGAAAGAGAAACTTCAGAAGATCCGCCTGCTGCTGGTGAGTAACTCTTGGTGTTCTTACTTGGACAAAATTGTTGATGTTTGTCTTATCTTGTAGCTTTTAATACTTTGTGTCATTGTTCTAATTTTAACAAGTGTTTCTATCACAAATCAATTGCAAAAAAAAAATTGATCCTCAGCCAATGCTTTTTGTTTTTAAAATCAATTATTTAATAACAAAGTATTGCTTGGGGGGCTTCATCCATTTTAAGAAGAGAACAAGAAGAGGCTTTGTTTTCTCCCCTCCTAACTTTCTATTCAGGCACGAAGAAACAGAGAAATAGCCATTTTACAACGCAAGATTGATGAAGTACCCAGCCGAGCTGAGCTCACACAGTATCAGAAGAGATTTATTGAACTTTACAGTCAGGGTATGTATATCAAGCAGGACCATCCTGCTGAAGGCTAAAGCCCTGAAAGGAGGGCAGTTGCATTGTGAGCATATGGCATGTAACAACAGCACCTACTAATTTGGTAGTATTTTAAAGGTTTTTGGTGTTCACGTGGCACATAATATTTTTGAGATTTTATAGGCTGGGCTTTAAGTATTTTTCTGAGGGTGAAACTCAGTGTGCAAGATCTCTGGACTAAATTTTGTCTGTAGCAGAGCAGGTTCTGTCATTTAGGTTAATGACCAGTATGTTTTGAAAGTCCTTAATGTTCCATTTACAGATGAGGTTGCTGTAAGTTTGAATCGTGTTTAATTAATTTGCCTTACCATTAGATTGCTTTTATTGTTTCCATTGACATGCCGAAACTGGTTCTGAACCAAAGAATGTCAAGAACAAAGTAAAAACAATCATTTGATGAGATTAGTTAATTTCATTTTTTATTTACATAATCCTGCAGTATCTTGGTAGGAGCAGAATACAAATTGTCTTTAGCTGTTATGATCAGAAACTATAAAATTGGAAAAGATGCAAATGGAATAAAACTTCAAAGTTGTTTCATTACACTGATAACAGACCAGTATGCTTACTGCTGTATATTTAACTAGCTTATGTGTTAGCCTAAGAAAACCTAGCTAATGATTCAGAGATGCTCTGCATTTAATAAATGTGTGTGTGAACCAAACTCTGGAAGGGTGAGCAGCTCCAAACTGGTTATCTGAGTGTGATCCAAATCCCTTACCCTGGAGGCCCCTCCAGTGGCACAGTCCTGTGCTGTCCTCCACATGTATTGTCTAACTATACATGGAATAGGTCCAGCACTTCTTCTCCCCTCTTTATGTGCCAGGCAGTTTATTTAATCAAGTCCAGCTATAAAGAACTGTGTAGTTTTTCATTAAATTTTCTGCACGTTCTCTGTCATGTCTAATGCAAAGTCTCTGGTCAGAGCTACCTACTCAGAAGATGGAGCTTCCTTTATATCTGAAGTACAGAGAGACCAGCATCAAAGAGACTTGTGCAGCTTTGGGTGTAGCTTTGAGATGCTTTGAATTTTATGGCACTTGGTTTTCTAAAGTACAAAGTGTGAGTAGTATCTCAGGATAACACACTGCTCAGTCATGGTTGGGAACCTGTGTGATACAGGCTAAGCTTCTAGAGAAATGAGATGGAACTCTCTAGCCAGTTTTTCTGTGAACTGTGATATTTTTGGAGGTTTTTAGAGGCTTTTCATTTAGCCAGATTCAGGTGACCTTCAGTTGCCAAAACATGGTTTTTTTGAACTTTGCTTTAAGGGCTTAGAGGACAATATTCAGCACTAACTTCCAACCTTAGTAATTTTATGATTTTTGTATCAGAATCTCTTTCAGTTACAATATTCAGTGTTTTGGTTTAGACCTAACTGAACCTCTTCCATTGAAAACATTCAAGAGAATCAATGAGGCACTTGCTTCTCTCTTCTTCTTCTCCTTTTGTCTGTTTTACTCTGCATGGGTTCTGGTGTGTGCCCATAAGGTAGTCTTGTGACTACCAGAGCTGCTGGAAGAACAGAAAGAGTTGCATGAAGGAAATGGTTTGGGAAAGGCCTCTTTCATTTGGCAGCAGTTCTGCAAATTCCAGACTAACGAGCATGATTTCACCAAGGTTTATCATTTTTAACCCATACATTTTTTCCAGCTTCTAGTTTCTAGCCAGAATTACTTTTGCTTCCTGTTGAACTCTCTCCTTGGGAGTCACAAATATATTGGATTTCCTTAGGTGTTGAAGAAGTAAAGACTAGGGGAACACTCATCAGATTTGAGTATCATCTTGTAGGCCCAAGGGGAAGGCATGTCTGAGCCTTGCCTTACCAGCTGAGCTCTGACCAACATCTGTTGAAACCACCTAAACAAGAAAGTATTATTTAGTTCTGCACCACACATAGATTATAAGAAGATAAAAAGACTTAAAAACAGCAAAAGCTTTGTTGGGCATCTTGCACATGTGTAGCTTGACATTTATAGTCTAATGCACTTTTTTTCACACAGTACTACCGACATTATCTACTCTTCCCTGTCCCTGCTGAGCCTTGCCCCTCCAACATCACAGGCAAGGCCACTGTGAGCAGCACAGCTGCCTGGGTGCTGTCAGGGTAGAGCTTGGGAAGGAAGCAGGAACAGGCAGCTGATGGTGCCAAAGTGGTGGCAGAAAGGGCTGTCAGCAGTTGGGGCTTAATTTAGACACTAAACTGTGTTGTTCTTGTTAGAGATGATAGCTGGAACCCTGCTGAGAGAAACTCTGGAGGGATGTTTCCTCTGCATGTACATTAGTGTGTTCCATTATTGATAGTGGAAAATATGTTATATAAAGCCTACAGGGTTTTTTTACAGATTCCATTTTACCTCATATTCTTTTCTTATTCTACCCCTTTTTTTTTTTTTGTTTGCAGTCTCAGCAACTCACAAAGAAACAAAGCAGTTTTTTACTCTTTATAATACACTGGATGATAAAAAAGTATATTTGGAAAAGGAGGTAAGGAAATTTTATTACTATTTTCTAAGTATTTGGTCTGTGGGGAAGGAAAGAAAAAGTTTTTGCTTGGCTTTCACCATATTCAGTCCTATCAGAGCAGAGTTACTGGTCCTTGTAAACAAAAATGGAACAACTGATTCATAAGAATATTTGTAATCTTGGAGGGGAAATGGTCTGTGTTGTAAAAGAATTGCTGTTAGTGCAGCATATTTAAACCACTCACTGTGCTCTTGAAACATAAGTAACATTTGATCAGCAAATATCTCTGTCTTGCTATCACAGCACCAAATCACTCTTTTTTCTCCTTTTAGTCAATGCCTTTTATTATTAACTCAGACCACAGCAAATTCCACTGCTGTCAGCAACATCAAATTTAGTTCTCAGGGTCCAAGCTGCCTACACTTAATTTGCTGGTGATTTTACTGGATCAGAAGAGTAGTTTTGATGAAATAGTATTTTTTTCCCTCTTCTTTCCCACATATGTAGCGTTCACTTCTTTCTTGGGCATAACTGAGTGATTTCAGTCTTCTTTTTTTGCAATGACAAAAGTCTCATTTCAGTAAAGATGGCGAAATAGGAAGAAACAGGAGGAGATAAAAATTATGACTTTAAAATACAAAATGTTTTGATACTTCATGTTTCTCTGTTTATTCTAATAAAATAAGAACAGATTAGTGAGTTTTGCATCACTCAGATATATTTCTTCAGTTTGTGAGACAAGCAGTGGTCAAATTTCTGACTATGTAAAGACACTTTCCAGTGTCCTTTCACATCCTGTTTTGGAGATCATGAGCAGCCATTTCCTTCCCTTAAGCAGCTGATTCTAATCCACATTAGGTAGTTTTCATTTTTTCCTTTCAGAAAAGTCATATACCATATTTAAAACAATGCATGAAATAGAAGCTATATTACTTAACATTAGCTTCTCCCCTATATTAGCATTTAATACTGATTTATTTTTTGGGGGTTTTTGTTTTATCTTTGGTTTCTTTTTCTTTTTTTGAGGGCAAGCTTTAAAATTTAAAAATTATACAGAGACTGGTTTTGAAATGGGGATATAAAAAGCAGATTATAGAGAATCTAGAAACTGAATATAAACCAGATTTATTTCACTGTTGTATAAACTGGAGTACTCTTACCAAAATAATTCAATGCCTTTTGGGGGTTCACAGGAAGAATTCTGAATGTCTTCTGATGCCATCTTAACTTAGTTAAATGTATATCACTAAGATTTCCTTGAGATGCATTTAATATTACAATCAAGATTTCAGCAAGTAAATATTGTCTAATAGTGTATTAAAAATGTCTTTGGCATCTATGCCTCTCAAAGATTTCTGGAATGTGCTTGCAATTTGTCTTGTTCCTGGATTTGGGGGAGATTTTTTTCCCCTTTTTCCTCCCCAAACCAGCTCTTTGGTAAAATACACTGGGCATCATTGCTTTGAAACAACAATAGTAAGAATTGTTGTACAGTTGAATTTTGGCTATATGAGAGTTTTAGTTCTGACGTGAAAGGTCTCTGTGATGATGGTTCATATTTAACCCTATCTTGAGAAAGATGTATTTTTTTGAAAGGCTTTAAAAGTAATTTTTCTCAATGTCTTTCAGTGTTGGGGTGTGTATGCTGATTCACTGCAGTGTGACACATCCACACTCTTGCTATGCAGTGGTTGTGCAGCACTGCTGTGCAGGGTTACTTTTCCTGGCTTGGATGTGTTGTGGTATAAACTGTAATTATGTTCTCAAGTACAGGCTTAGTGGAAGTATCTTGAGGCAGGGATGTGAACATGGCAAATATTGATGAGTAATGCAGTAATTTCACTGCTGTAAATAACAGGAATTATTAAGCACCTTGGCTGCTTGGGAGTCTGCTCTGAATTTGTTTGAATTTTCCAAGGGAAGGTCAGGAACACCTGCAGATTCTGCCATGTCTGCTTATTGGCTTATTGCTATCTCATTTAGGTGGGAGCTTTTAGATTTAGAAGAGATGTGTTCAGCTTTCTGTGGCAGTGGGGCAGGTAATTCTGTTTGCAGCCCTTGGGCTTGCTTAGTGCAGAACTCTTCAAATACTCCTCAAAAGGAGAAACTGCTTAGAAGGCTTACCACAGGAGACTTGCAAGATGTGATCCCTTCTCTCAGCTTTGAATACATTAATTACCAGTTGTTGAATTTTCATGCTCTCAGCAATATGTTAAAAACAGGAAAAAAATCAAAGGCAGTTACATAGGATGTATTCCATATAGCTTTATTAGTTGGCTGAATTTATACAAGCAGCAAAATATTCCTGGGATGCTGTTATAAATGTCTATTTTTGTCTTCACTCAGTGCAATGTTACTCTCTTATAAGAGAAGCCACACCTCTGAAATGCCATTCTGTACTTTTTACAAGTTCACCTTTCAGCATCCAGTAAAATATACATAAACAAAGTGAGTCATTATGCATGACTGTAGGAAACCTGCAAACCTCATCTGCACAATGAAAGCAGAGCAGGAATTCACCTGCTGCTCCTGCACTGCTTGGAGAGTCTTCAGAGCCTTGTGTGGAAACAGCTCTTCAGAGTCTGTTGAGGCAAAAGTGTTTTTTTCCTGTTTATTTGTGATGTGCTTGTGCACAGTCACTGTTGAACACTGGACCAGCATGTGCAAGGTGCTTTTACATCAAATTCCAACACATGTTGAACACATGTACAGGCCATTTTACTTTATTGCTTTAGTTTGGGAAGGAATCATGCTGGAAATCTCTCAGTGGTATAACTGAGTGCCAGTAAAATCAAAAATCTCAATTGTGGTCCAACACTTCTGACATTCCACCAGTGGGATAGATTTTACTAAATCAAAAGGATTGTGGTTTATCTTCTGAAAGGAAACTCATGGTGATTTTTGTACATCTTCTGCTTTTGAGAGCATTATCTATATAGTAATTTTTAAAAACTAAAATTCATCTTACTGTCTGTGAAAACTCATACCAGAGAAGATAAATGTGTATTTTCTTCATTTTTTTTCAACTCACAGGTTAACTTACTGAATTCTATCTATGACAACTTCCACCAGTAAGTTATGGTTCTTTATCTCTTAATAGTTGCAAAGAGCGGTAGAGTTGGTTGGACAACTGGGAGTGGGCATCAGTTATAGACTAAAAATTTCTTAGAAGATTTTACAGTCATAAACTGATTTATAGAATAGTTTATTAACTCTGTTTAAGCCAGTTTGGGGAATCATAGACTTGAATTACGTAACTTTTATAGCCAACATATGTTTTTAATATCTGACTCTTTAGATGTGGAAGTCCAGTAATAATTTTCCTGGAATTAATTTAAATATTTTCTTCCTTTTTGTGGACTTGTGGTTATTATATTATGTACAAAACATTAGACTGGGACATATTTCAGATGTTTATTATAAACTACCTCTGTATTTGAAGATTTTGATATAGTGTGCAGTCTAGGTAAAATTGTGGTTGCCTTGGAAGTTCATGGTCAAATATCAGTCTGTGAATCAGGCAGTGTTTATTTTTCTCTAATGATTTTGAGGTCTAAAATGACTTCTAGGCTTTCCCTATTACAGTGTGAAATTATTTTGTACAACATTTTTACTATTCACAACAGAGGCTTTTCTTTAAAAAATTGTATTTTAATGTAGCTATTAGCAGTTGATTTCTGTACAGCACAGGAGAGCAAGGAACAGACTCGAGCTGACAGGGAGAACAGCTGTGATGGGCTCTGAGCTCTCTCTGTGCTCATCTCTATGGTAGCTTACACCAGCTGAAGAGCTGCACTGTCAGTGGTACCAGTGATTAAAAGGATGAATTTTTACACAGAACACTAAGCAGTGAGAACTTTGGACATGGTAGATGTGCAAGACAGCTGCAGCTGAGACAGTGTCCCACATCCCTGTCAGGTGTTCCCTTTTCTTCTTTCCAGAGCCATGGCATCGTCCGGATCTCGGGAGCAGTTTTTGCGGCAGATGGAGCAGATTGTAGAAGGCATCAAACAGAATCGAATGAAGGTCTGACCCCTCTCTCTTTCTTTGCTAGAACCTGGGAATTATCTCAGCAAAGCCTCTTGGATAACAATTGTGCATAGAAAGATCCATTACACGAGGTGCAAATTAGGCAAGCAACTAACAAGTATTATTTCTTTTTCACATTTGTCAGAAACTTCTCACCATTAAATGTCAACGAATAGAGTATGACAGGTGTTATAACACCTCTGTCCTGACAGGGATCTTATACCCCTTAACTTCATTAGTGGCAGTGTAGTGATTTAAATGCCTGAGACAGCTGAATGCCACTGAAATCAGTGAGAACACTTCCATGTGGACTGTGTGGGTGCAGTCAGACCTGTACCTCAGGCATTTCTCAGACTGGAAGCTGACTGAAGCTGCTTTCTGCTGCTGAAGAGGGTTGGCAGCACCTCAGAGTCCCAACCATTGTGTGCCCTTGTCCCAGTTGCATCTACAGTGCCACTGGTACTGAGACTTCAGCATTAGGCTTTTTAAGAGTTGACCTATATGTTCATTGCACTGCAAGCATGAGCCAGGGTATCATTTATGAAGTATCTGTCTCCCCTTGTGTGTTATAGACTGTTATTCCTTATGCAGTGTGTCCATGTGTATCCCATACATATGATCTCTTACTCCTCCTGCATATCAACAGATGGAGAAGAAGAAGCAAGAAAACAAAATGAGAAGAGATCAGTTGAATGATGAATACTTAGAGCTTCTAGAAAAACAGAGGCTTTACTTCAAAACAGTGAAAGAATTTAAAGAGGTAAGAACACTTCTGCTATGTTCAACTGTTGTGTCCAGTGACCCATTTTGACGTGACTTGTGCATTAATATATGTACAAGATTTCCTGATATGATGCTTATCACACCATGTTCATGATGTATCTTGGTCGTTTTCTCCATGTGAATCTTGGACTCTGAATTTGATTCTGGGAGTTCTTTCACTGCTAGATTGGCACCTGTCCACGTTACAGGGAGAATTCATCAAGCAAGTGATGTATTTAGATTTTCAAGTGGAATCCCTTGAAGATCTGTGAGTAGTTAGGTATTAGAGCAAAGAAGGGTGTGGAAATGTGTGTGAATAAGGAGGAAATGCAGGGTCTTGGTCATCAATCTTCAGGAACCAGCCTTGTTGCCTAATGACTGTGAAAGCACTGTATAACACTTCATTGATTTAGCCTTTCCCAAGCTTTTAATCATCATGGCTTCTGTTACTTGCTGTCTCCATGAGAATGCACGAATGAAAAGGAATGCTGCAGGCAAAATTGTCATTTGGCTTCATATGTTCAAGGAAAAACATCTTTGTGTAATTATTCCTGCTTTGTTCTGAGACAGTTTCTTCCTGTTTCAGACTGTGTACTCTAGCAGAATGGCAGGGGCTGTTCAGCATACTTGTCTGACATAGAATTTTACATCCTATTTGCAGAATTTAGTAGATTTATTTTTAGGGTTTTTACCTATTTTTCCTCCATTGCCATGTGAGGGAATTTCTGCTCAACCCTGATACCCTTGAAAATAAAAAGTTGTGGTTATAGTACTGAACACCAGTGTACTTATATAAATATATTTTCTGACTGAGAGATGTTCCCTGGGCACTGACTCTTGCAAACTGTCCTCTGAAGTTCCAGATCACCTACAGTAATTTCCATTTCACATTTATTGTACTTATGAGTAAAAAGCTGAATTTGCTTTAGCTACATGTGACAACTTCAGATGGGTGGTCAAGCAGTGTTCCTTCTGGCTTGTATGTTATGAAATGTAATGAATATTGCCATTGGAATAACATCATGGATCAATCAGAATTATCTTTAACTCATCATTCACTCCAGGCTGCTTTGGATTTTGGAAATGTTTCAAAATGAAAGAAAGGGTTTGGTTCTGTTGATGTGGAGATCCAGGTAGCAGAGTTAAGAGCAATTCCTCCTTACGTGTTTGCTCTCTGTTTACAGGAATGCCGTAAGAATGAAATGCTGCTGTCCAAGCTGAAAGCCAGTTCTTCCTGAAGAACTCCAGCTGGGGAAACTTATAGTAGATTGTTCAGTCCATTGAATCTCTTTTGTGAGGTGACAGTTATAACTGCAATGTAGATGTATATATATAGATATATATAAAAAATATATATACACACAGCTGTAAAAGTCTGTTTTTTCCAGTATGTGTTCAGTTTACATTCCCTCATCACATGGCTGTATTATTCATTATTGCCTCCACTACACAGTAAAGAGTTAACACAGTACAGCAAAATAGAAATACTGTCTAATTTTATTTATTTGGGTTTGGGTTGTTACTTTTTTCCTACAGTAAGGACAGTGGGAATGTTTTTTATTTGGGTTTTAACACTGCATTAGGTGAAGATTCTGGAATAAGTTTACATGTACTGTGTAGTATGTCTACCACCCCACAGGATGAGCACTTCAGAATGCAGTAGTTTTTTAATTTTGGCCCAGAAAAACCCCACAGAATGAGATTCTTCAAACTCGCTTTACCAGCTAATAACTTCACATTATTTTAGTTTACATTCTCACCATAGATAGGATTCCAAAGGATAACAATTAATTTCTAATGGCTAAGAAAATGAAAACTTACCTTGGATAATTCCTGGTGTAAAATTATAGATCTATATTTTTATAAAGTCTAGCTGTTGTATAAATTTCTTTGAAATTTCATTTTTATATATAGACAGTGTGCTTGTTAAATTAATAGCTCCAGGAAAAAACACCTTAATACTAGGATCACCATGTTATCCCTGGCTGGGATGAAAATCAGTCTGTCACCTGTAATATAGGAAATCAAGATTGAGACATTCTGCTCTAATGAACTGATGCTCACCTTTGAAGACAACAACCTACTTACCCTGCTGAGGATTTGCTCTTGAAAGTTCAGAAACTTTGTGGGACACTTTCTGAAACATTTTTATATCTGTATATACAGTATTTTATAATTCAAACAGTTGCTTTTTGTACCTAACACCAGGATTTTGGACTGACTTCTTAATGTACCTGACATCTTCAGGAGAAGAAAACCCATGTTCCTTTTTCCCACTGTGACACTGATGACAGTGCTGTTCGATTACTTTCTATGGCAGCAAATATAAAATAAAGAATGTTTGGAATCCAGTGGCATTCTGCTATTGTGTTTTTAAGGTGGAACTTGTCTTAGAAGCTTTCCCAGGCTCTTGAATTACAAGTACATTAAAAGATGAATCGTGTCCATAGTCAAATGAGTCATTGTTTTTGTGATGTCCTGTTCCTTCAGCACAAACAGAAAGAAAACCTTCCCACTGAGCCAGCTGGAACCTTGCTCCCCCACACTGGTTAGTGAGGGAATAGATCTGGGCCGCTCCTCTTGCATCTGTTCAAAAAGTCAGTCTGCCCAGAGCTAGCAAAATAATGAAGTCAAAATCAGATTCCAAGTCCCTTCAAAGAAGGAAACCTGCACTGAGTGCTGCTTGCAGACTTTCTGTGGTCATCTTTGATATTAGAAGGCATTATTTCTACACACTTTGCCCTCTATAAAAACTGTAAGGCTCTTTCTAGTTTATAAATTGAATAACTCAACTTTGGCACCAAGGACACCTGCTTGGGAATTCAAGCTGTGCTGTGTTGGTGTACCATGCAATTCTAAAAAAATAACTTGAATGGGCATTTCAATTTGGGATTTATCATTTTAATCACGATTGCTTTTTAGCATCAAGCAGAATTTCCTAGGTAGGGTAAATAATGAATTTGCATGTAGAATAAATGATGTGATTATTTGTTCAGTATAATGTTTAAATTTATGCTTACCTGCTACAAATACAGTAACTTGGAAAGTTCCACAAGAAATATAAAAATGTGAGATCCTTTACTCTCACTAGGAGCTTGTGGTTTTTGACTAAGATATAAATCTGATGCAGTTGTTGCCCACCAAGCATAAATCAGAGTCCAGATCATAACTGACTGTCTGCTGTAGACAGAGCCTAGGGCAGATGGCCACTACCTTTGGTGTGAGGCTTATGTGAACAGGAGAAGAAAGGAGGCTGGTGAGGGTGTGAAAGCAGTTCCATCAGCTCTTCCTTGCTTTCTGGCACAGGCTCCAGGTGTTTGGTGCCATTTCTCCTCATACCTGGTGAGGAACCAACAGCAAGGAGAATCTGCCTTAGTTCTCCATCTCAGCTGGTTGGAACAGAGACTTTATCAGAATTTTTCTTCAGTATTGCTGGATTTCCCTGTTGAAAGAGAAAGGTCTTGCCCTAAATTCATTTGGCATTACCAGGCTTTTAAAGTAACATTTAGAGGACTTGCAGCAAAATTTCATTTCTCTATTAGGGTTATTAGCATTGTCTGCTCATGCTTATCTTCCAAAGCCCTTTCATTTCTGCACATTCTGGGCTCCCACAGCACAGCTGCTGCAGGATGCAGCAATGCCCTTCTGCTGAGCAATAGGCTCCAGTAAGTTTTTCTAGGAGCAAATTCAGTGTCAGGAAATAAAGTTTAAAACTTGTAGTCCACTGCTTATAAGCAGAGATGATTGGTGTACTCCAGACTGGCAGCTTTAAAGGGGGAAATAAATGACCATAACATCTAAGCCGTGCCAAATTATGTCCCTTTAGAATACCTTCATTATTTTGCTAGCTCTGGGCAGACTGACTTTTTTATTTTCTGTTTGGATAGTCAAGATACTGTGCCATTTACCTTAGTTCACATGGAAGCATGCAGCAGGTTAGGCAGCAATCACTAATAACGTATTTTCTTTGCTCCACAGAAAGCTGTGATTAAAAAAAAAGAATTTTAAATCCTGAATCTGTGCTGCCGCTCTTCTAAATTCAGTCTGCATTTAGAGCCAGTGTGGGAAGTTGATTTTGTCAAGAGCTTTCTAAATGCACTGTAATGAAATGAAAGCTCTGCTTGCCTCTAGTTGCCTCTGGGTGCGTAGGGAGGCCGGCTGTGTGAGCCTGTCACTGTAACACTCGCTGCTGGCACAGATGCTTGGGTGGGCAGAGCACTGGCTGCTTATCTTCAGAACTTCTCACAGCAGAATTCCAGAGGCCCAGCCTCGCCTCCTATGCAAGCTAAATTCATCCTTGAGGAGGAGGAGAGCTGTGTCAGTGCCCTGCTGCAGCTCTCCTGCTTGCTGAAGGCACTCTGCTGCAGGTCAGTGTCTGCAGCAGTGCCTTGCACCGCTGCAGCTGCAGGAACTGCACAGGGGCCTTGCAGCTCTGTGGTGTCCTCCCAAGAGATGGTAGAAGGTGCCTTCACAGCCTGTGTTGCTTCAGGGAAGGATTCTGGAACCGGAACTGGAGCCGGATGCTGCTCCAGTCAGTTGGAATGTGCAGCTGGAGATCACTGCAGCTCCTGCAGCCAGACTGGGATGGGCCAGGGCACCAGGGTTGGCATTGGATTTGTGTGTTAGTAATGGCTTGGTTTACCAGGCTGAGGAAGTACAGGCAGTAAAATTTATCCAAAGCAAGATTATTAGAAACTTCAGGAGTGTCACATGCAGATGATTTGTATGCTTTTGAACACTAGCTCAAGATGACCTCTGCATTTCCTCCTTCCCTGTCATCTGTTTGGATTTTAAAGGTTTCAGAGGTTTTAGAGCAGTGACTCTCTTACTCAAAAAAATTCAATTGACTTGGAAAATTTGTCAGTGGTTCTAAATGAGGCTGCAGCTTTTAGCAGCATTCAGTCTCTTACATATGTGCCTTCCTTCTGGTTTAATTAAGCCTCCAAACACTGGTTTGAATGGTATCTATTCCATATGCAGGCAAGTTGGGAGTCACAAGGGAAAGTTATTTAAACTGGCATTTAAGTCTGAGTCACTAACAACTCTTCGAAATTCTAGGTTATTAAAACTTCTGAATTCCCACTGAAGTTGAGAGAAGCATCCTCTGCAGTGGTGCAGGCACAGCAGGTCATACTGGACTGTCACAGCACTGCAGATGTGAGGTACAGCACTGCCTGACCTCACCATACACAGCCAAGCTCCCTTAAGCTTCCTGGGACTCTGTGTCAGTAAAAAGCTGTCATGCTAGAAATACTCAGAGATGCCATCAGCTCTCCCACTCAGAGCAGGGGAGGAAGTGAAACCCACCAGAGAAACTAATATGGAGCAAAATAGATTTGGTAGTAAATAGATTATTTATGTTCATATTTTGGGTCAGGGGTGTTTGTCAGATCTTGGGAAAATGATTGCAGGCTTGGGTTTTGGGAAATCACTTAGACCTGATGGCATCAACACCTTTGTTACAGTAGGAAGAAGCTGATGCCAGTGACAAATTGAGGACTTCACCCAGGTTGGGTGATGAGCACATTTATGGTGCAAGGGCGCCAGACACAGTGCAGGCACTCATCTACTACTGCCAAGCAGCCACATGTTGCTGCCAGCCCACCTGGTGTGACTGAACATCCTGTTTAGTGTTCGCAACACAGATGCCTGCTTAGTTTTATGGTAGCATGAAATAACCAAGCATACAGTCCCCATTCACTTGGAAGTGTTGGTGTCTATCTTGAGCTCACCCAGGTTTCATAAAACAGGCAGAGGCTGAGCCTGGCAGAGTGGGAGAGGACAACACAAATGAAAAACCCTCACTAGATCCTCCTGTGCAAGCACTGAGAACACATTCTCAGGAGCTCTGAATAATTCTATACCTGCCTCTTAAGTTTCATTTAACCCCAGGGGACACAGCTGACCCCTGTTTGACCAAGACTGCCCATCGAGCCCACTGCTTGCAGAGCACACAGTCCTGCAGTCCTGGCAGGGTGTGTTTCTGAGCTGCTTGGTCATCCACTTTAATTTCACATCAACTCAAGGCCTGATTGACTGCAGCATGTTTATTCCCTTCCAAAATAAATCTGAAAACTGAAGCCAGCATCCTGCCCGTATCACAGACATGTCAGTATTGCTCAATTAGCAGCTCCCACGGGTGCCTGTGCTAATGAGGAGAGCTCCAGCAGTGCCCAGGGCTGGCTGGGCAGGATCAGCAGCGTTGGGCGTGACAGCCATGGCACTGGACACGCACAGTACTTCCTGGCAGAGCTCAGCATAGGATGGTTTGAAGAGCAGACGGGAGGCGTTCCCTGCTTCCACCATCTTTGCCAAACACTGACATAGCACGTATGTATTTCTAAGGGGGAACTGTAAACTCTCAGTAGGTTTATATCCAGACATCTTCCATCTTTTTCACTCCTCCTAAATCCCCTCAGGTAGCTCTTGTGCATGAAAACTGTACATATCACAGGCATGTTTCCCTCAATAAATCTCTCTATTATGCAATAATCATTTTCTCCTCTGCTTCCTCTTTTATCTTTGCTTTACGAAAAGGTTCTTGAAGGCATTGTTGTAATTTTTGTTAAATGCTGTATAAATGAGAGGATTAAAGAAAGAATTTGAGTAGCCAAGCCAAAGGAAGATGCTTTTCCAGACGGGCGGGATGTTACAGGAGCAGAGGGGACTTATTAATTCTGTGATGAAGAAAGGGATCCAGCACAGTACAAAAACTCCAATTAAGATGCCAACCATCAGAGCTGCCTTTTTCTCTTTCTGTTCTCTCCACGTTTCTCCATCTGTCTGGAAAGCGATAGCTGCACGACGAGCTGTAAACACCATCTGTGGTTCCTGCGAAGCTTCCTTCACCTCAAACAAAAGCAGACACAGTTTCTTACCACGACAGTTTGTTTGAGTGAAGTATTACTTTTAAATGACAGCACAACATCTGTGCACCTACAACAAAAGGCCTCAACTCCATTCCTTCCATGCTAAAAGAAAGAAAATGCCCCAGAGTGCCAAAGTTACCAGGCTTCTCATTACACTGGAAAAGCTGCCAAGTGTAACTGACAAACAGGGCTAAACAAAGAGTACCTGGTGCCATGTGTGCTGCAGGATTCTTTTTCAGTTTATTTTATTGTAAGTCTTCATACCTAGGGGGAAATCAGGTTGTTAAGGCAAGTTAACAAAGGCCTATGCCTGCTGCCTATCCCTGCTCTCATGCTGCTATGTGGCCTTTAGACCTGCTCTAGGTGAACTGCTTCAGTAGGGACTTTGGACCAGATCATCTCCAGAGGTCCCTTCCAAGTCCAACCATTCTGTTATTCTGAACTTTCTCAAAAAATACTCCATTGCCAGAAAAACACCATTTCAGTTGGCCTTCAGTTCAAACTCTAGCTTCAGAAGAAGTTATCCAAGAGAGAAAAAAATTTCAGCTACTCCAGGCTGTCGACAGTGCTTCTTGTCTTCTCACTAAGGGCAAGACATTGATCTCTGCAGTGAGTACAGCACAGTGCTCTGGGGCAAACAGCTTCTGGGCAGGAGTTATTCGTGTGCTTTGAGTCTGACCTGATGAAGACGCTCCCTAGTGATTTTAATCTGAAGATTGAAGTGTCTGTACTAAAGTTCTTCTAGGTGCTACAGTTACGAAGAGAGTGCATAAAAGCAAGAGTTTAAGGCTGTAAAATTTGCCTGGGTGAAAATTCACAGACACTGCAAGACTTTGACAGCACTCCAGATATGGGTCATTGTTAAATTAGTTACATATTCCACATGCATGTGCTACCTTTGTAATAGATGGAGGGCCTCTACTCAGTATGAGTACAGCAATTCAGACAATGAAGCACTGGCAGTGGCTGAACAATCACTCTTCTGGATGGATATCCCTGTCTGCACCCTCAGACACAAGACAGGGCTGCACAATATAAGAGCAGCAGATTATGGGCACAGGCAAATAATGGAGGAAAATGAAAATCACATCTGTTCTGACAATTAAAATGGGAACACCCCTCATGTAGCAAGGATCACACCATTTGTCTACAGAAGGACTTGCTCTGCATGTCCTTAATCACACTCTGCAAAAAGGGATGAATGTATGACATGAGGACACATCTGTGACAAGCAACCCTGAAAGATTATGTCAGCCCTGAGGAATAGTTATGTAAGTGCCTCTTGGGAACAGCCATACAAATTACTTCCTCACAAGCATCAAGCACAGTTTGGTACTGTATTTAACCTTCAACTCTTGCTCAGAAGATAGAGCTTGTTGTGTACCATCATCAAATCAGAGCCTTCTCACTTCTTCTGACTGCAGAATTTACTAGCAGCGACTCTTTTATCACCTAATTACATATCACAAAAAAATGCTATTTCATTTCCTTTGCTAGAAGATACCTCAGTCCTCAGATGTTTTCCACAATGAAGCCTGCATGCACAGCCTGGTCAAGCTCCTACTTAAGTCAGAGTTGTTTTTACAAACTTCACTGATTTTTGTATCAGACCTCTGAATACAAAACAGTAAGTGAAAACAGATCATGGTACATTTTGTAAATTACTTGCTAGAACTAAATGCAGCTCTAAATGTACCAAATCTGCAGTTCCTAGTGCCAGTCCCAGAGGCTTTGCATGACTCCAGTTTCCAGTGTAAGTCACAACAGCTGACCTTTATCCCTGTAGCACACAGAACAAAAGACAAGTATAGAACCTTTACCCCCATGCTGGGCTTTCTGCTGAGCACTAGCAAGCAGGCTGTGACAGCAGAAGAGACTGTCACAGACAGTAAATCAGAGCAGTCCATGGAGGTGCCCTGGGTTTTGCTGGAGCCACTCTGCAGTGTTGCACACTGTTCTCACTCTGTGTCTAGCAGCACACTCTGCCTTGGGCACAGATTGCCTTCCATCTGCCCAGGCACTTCTCCAGGAGCTGCGAGTCAGGAGCACTGCAGAAATAGCTGGGATGAAAGGACTGTTACTCTGAGGCCAGAATTTAATTCTGAACTCATGAAATCAGCTATTTCCAGGACTACAGGCTGTGAGAAGTGCAGAGACGACTGCTGTTCTATGAGAGTAATAAAGAGAGTAAATGAAGGAAATGAGCTCAAGCACAAATCCTTCTACAGTCATAAAGGAGTTTGGTTTCAGTTCCAGAATTTATTCTTCTGTACACTGATCAGCAATTACAGTTCAATGCCCCTTCTCTTGTTTTTCTGTCCCCAGTAAATTACTACTCCTAAATAGCTACATGATTCCAGAACTGTATGTTCCCAATTTCTGTGTTCTTAGAATGCCATAGAAAACATGCCACTAAGGAGCTTCTGACAAAATTCTTTGATTTAAAATGTTCCTTATAGCTTTAATGATTGTTATTACTGGTCCTTTGTGACAGGTGCTCTGTGTATGTTTGTCCTGCACCTGCAGGGTCTGCAATAACAAAATAACAGTAAAGATGATAAACATCAAACACATCTATCTCACTTAATACCACAAATTCAGAGCTTTGCCTACCACAGTGTGGTTCAGTAAAGGTCATTACTGCCTCAGCACAGCCCTGACATGCTTCTTGCTCTTTGAACAAGAACACAATAAACTAACTGCACAACAAAGGATCAAAACATAAATGTCTACACTCTCTTGGATGCTCCACCAATATGAAAACAGTTCATTTGACAGGGAGAAGAACACCTGCTTTCTCTCACAAGATTTTCTTCTGCTGTAAGCAGGACTAACTCTATTTCTCCCAAAAAATCACTACCCACTCCACATTGCTTCCTGCCTCATTCTTTTCTGGACATTTTTTGCAGCTCTTCTGAAGTTGAACTTTGATTCCTGACCCATCTCTTCTACTTGTACAGAGGCAGAAATAAAAAATAAAAGGCCTGTGACCCCTTCAGAAAAAGGAGAATCTGTTTTTTCTCTCACATTGTCCTGACTGGTTAAGTGAGTTGGAGAAGATGAATGGGCCAAGGTGCAGAACAACACAGCACCTCTGGAGCCTGCTGTTATCTGAAGTGGGAAGGACTCTCACAAAACTCTAAGGTTTGGATCATGCCTAATGTTTTTATAAACTATATAAGTACTTTGAGAGGGGAGAAAGAAAAACAAAACAAAACAAAACAAAACCCAACAAAATCTCCATCAATCATCAACAGAACTTGATCTTTAACTCTTCATATGGAAATTTAAACCTGATTTTGCAATTGCTACATGTAAGACATTCAGATCCCATCATCCTTGGTTTTCCTGGGCTATACCTATGCTACAAGAGTTTTCATTGATTTAAAAGGGCACTATCCAGCAGTATCTGCTGTTTTTCAAGCAGTCTCATTTATTTCAATTGGACTGTTTAGAGAGAGAATTATTGCCTGCTGTCAACAAGGTGTGACAGAGCATAGCTCTCTGTCAGTGATGGTATGTCACTAGATTTTTAATGAGGGTCACCCACTTCAGTGTTGCCTGCAGAATTCACTTTTTTAGGGATTTTCATAATTGGCAAACAAACAATTATAAAAGCACCAGCTTAATTTAGGAACCCAATTCGGCAATTATTTTATTTCAAAGGAAAGCAAAAAACCAAGTTCTCATTAAAACCTGAAGCATTCTCAGATCCCTTACTCAAATTTTTTCAAAGGTTTTGAAAAGTATTTTTTAAAAACACGACTAAAATTTTAACCAAAGGATGACTCAGAATAGTTATTTTGTACCTATTCTATTCTGCAGCTCTCTAAGAGTGTAGGAACATAAGGTATGTATGCCAACTCCCAGTTTGAAAGAAATGCCCTTTCTCTGTGAAAAAAACCCAAACCATTATATATATATATATATATAAGTGGCAACCTGGAAAGGTTGGTGTCACCATTTTGGTGCCTGACTCTGCTGGTTGACAAACATCAAGGTACCACCCTCACTGCTCCACTTAGTGCATTGGTTTTTCCAAGGCATCCCTACTGGCATCTGAGTGCTATGAACTCAGACCTTCTCTGTCCTTAGACTTGCCAGAATTCACCAGCTGGTTTTACCTCAGGCCACAAACTGCAGCCCTGCTGTGCAGTTCCAATCCAGCATTCACTCCTGAGTGCAACACAGACGTCTCTCCCAGCAGGGATCACTGCTGTTATTGCTTACCTCCAGACCGGGAAGCACTGCCAGCTTTGGCATCGTCTGCCAAAAAAAACCCGCTAATATTCCTAGATCAACTGGTGTAGGGCACCTGGAGTGATAAGTGACATAGATGCAGAGGAGAATTCACATCCAGAGTCACAGTGACAGAATGAAAATATTGGCTGAGCATGCCAGATGAGCACTCTCTGAGAATGGAGACGAAAGAAAGTAGAGGGAGGAGAGACATCAACGGAGAAAGAAAGGGAAAATAAGAATGATTTTATGGGCAAACCACGAGAAGCAGAACAGAATTTGCCCCATCAGAGAGAACAGAGCTGATGCTGACAGCCTGATCACCACTGCATGTGGAGAAGCAATGCTTGGCAATGTTCCCATTGTGTTTGCATGTTAAAAAAATCAACAAGGTTTTGCCAAAGAACAGTAGTGATGTGTGTGAAGATTCCCCTCCAGAATTCACTGGGGAACTGCTACTCTTCCTGTGGATGTGATGGATCCTACTACCACAAGCTTAAAAAGGATTGGGATAACACTTGGTGAGTAAATCTCAGCATCTTAATTTAGAAAGAAAACAAGAAATGCATCCTGAATGCCAGCTTGCTTGATCCACGAGTTCATTTAAAGTACACATGCAAAGTACACATCAGCTTTTCCTTCTGGTGAGGAGTAAAGTTTGCATCTGAATTCATAGAAGTCTTTTAATTTAAATCAGCAAATGGAGCTGCTAGGACAAAGGAGGAAGTTGACACTACACACCAACTGCAGGTTTGAGAATCCCTCTTAGGAGAAGTTAATATGTCAATCACACCAATATGAGAAAGGAGACCTACAGGCTTGAGCATTTGCTGGTATTGCAATAACCCCTCCAAAATGGGTGTTTGGCTCACTCTGACAGAGCCCTTTTGTCAGTGCAGCCTAAACCAGCCCCCAGACTGGGCTGCATCAGCACAAAGCATTTACCTGGCAGCCACGCTGGGCCCACACAGGACTCTTGCAGACAGAACTATGACAATCTGCAGCCAGACTCTGTCTTGCTAAAACTGGCATGTGATGTGTCTCTCCACTGGCTTGAGCAGCAATGCCTCAGCTCATTTTGCTTTCCAGATTTTTAGATTCCAAACAACTAGTCCTGTATGGGTATGGTAGTATGTAAAAGATAGAGCATGCAAAACTACTATAACCAGCTGGCTTTTGCACTTGAAGAGATTATACACTAACTCCAAGCAATACTTCCATCATACTTAAAACAATTTGAAAGAAATTGTGCAAACTAGGGGCTGAATATCGTGGGAAAAAAATGCCACTAGAAGAGACATTTTCAACTTTTCGAACTGATTTTTTGCTTTTTCATAGAAAATACCTTCATAAATCAATATATACTAAAAGTATCTTCAAGACACTACGATTCAAATCTGCAAGTCTAATCACACATTACTGCCAGTGCTGTTATCTCTTGCAAGAATCTGGGGTCACAACATACAGATTCTTACTTGTGACATTAATAATGAGCTTCCTCGACTCCAAATCAAAGACAGAATTTTGCAGGGGAATTAGGCTCTGCAGGATTAGCCCCAGTGGAACAGAAACGTTCTCTGTAGGTATCTCTAACATCTACACATCATCTTTGGCTACTGGGAAGGGACTGGGCTTAGGAAATGCAACATGCAAACACAAAAACATGAAGACTGGTAGGAATGAGAGTTAAGAGTATGTGACAGAAAGAAGTGAAAGTTTACAGAGAGCACAGCCAAGCACGGTGGAGGCATGGAATGAGAGACAGCAGCATCATGCAGACAGCCTGACTTAGGGAGCACAAGGAGCTAACCCCAACCCTTCTGAAGGGACACAGCTTTCCTGTTGTCAAAGTATATCCCCAAAATGAACAAAACCTCCCAAATGGCTAGGGCACTGCAGGATTACAGATAATCTTTGGGATAAGGAGAACACGGTTTTGGAGCCGGCAGGTAATTTTAAACCAGAAACGATTGCTCATTGCTTCAACACTATGCAGTGAGCAGTATTCAGGGTAAAAAATACCCAAGCACATCCATCCATCTATCTTGTAGAGTGTGCAATTTTCTTACCAAAATCTATTCAGCACAAAGTCTGTACTGGTAGATAAATGTGCATTTATCTCGGTACAGGACCTGAGGATCGGTTTATGTCTTTTTTTTACGACACCAACGCTATAAAAACCATTAAAAGGAAAAAAAAAAAAAAACAAGGAATGGCAAATACAGAACTAAGAGACAATTTTCAAATGTCTCTCCCGACTGGCAGTGAATGCACCTGTCCCCTAATCTTATAACACACAAGGAAGAAATGAGAATAAATCTCTTCTCTGGGAGCTGTACTTTTTGACTGGCTAGTTACTGCTCACGTCCAGTCTGTGACAAAGTTAAACTCACAAGGGAGCCCCAGGACACCTCGCAGCTGAGCCGAACCCACCATGTCAGAGGAGAGGGCCGGGAGCTGAGGAGAAGCCAGACCTGAGGGAGCAGCAGGGGCTCCCTCCCCTTGCCCAGCCTTACCTGGGCAGCCTCGGGCAGGGGCACCACGGCGTTCCTCCTGCGGCCCCCCATGTGGAACTTGGACGCCTTGTAGATCTTCCAGTAGACGAAGAGCACCACGCAGAGGGGCAGGTAGAACGCCCCGCCCGTGGAGACGATGGTGTAGGACGGGTCCTGGCTGAGCTGGCAGCGCTCCTGCTCGGGGCTGTAGGTTTCCCCCCAGCCCAGGAGCGGGGCCAGGGAGATGGCGGCGGAGAGCAGCCAGGTGAGAGCGATCATGACGTTGGAGATGCGGCGGCGGGCGAGCAGCGTGTACTGCAGCTGCCGGGTGATGGACCAGTAGCGGTCCAGGGCGATGGCCGTCACGTTCCAGATGCTGGCCGTGCAGCACAGCACGTCGAAGCACACCCACACGAGGCACAGCTCCCGGCCCAGCCGCCACCGCCGCCCGGCCGACAGCTCCTTCACCAGGCTCAGCGGCATCACCAGGGCCGCCACCAGCACGTCCGACACCGCCGTGGAGGCCACCAGGTTGTGGGGCACCCTGTGGAAGGCCTTCACTCGCAGGATGGTCGCCAGCACCAGCAGGTTCCAGAGGAAGGTGGCCACGGTCAGGAGCACCAGCAGGGTCAGGATGAGGACGGTGAAGATGGAGAAGGGCTCCCGGCCCCTCCAGGCGCTGCCACCCACCGAGGAGGAGGCGTTGGCGTCCATGCTGGCGGACGAGGTGTTGGCGCCCATGCTGGGCTGGCACTGGCCCCGTGGGGAGCAGGGGCTCAGGCTCTCCGCCATGCCCGGGACTCCTCACCGCTCCCCCTTCCCAGGCCGCCGGCACCGTCCCCAACCGCGCTGCCGGCGAGCGGGAGCCCCACNGTGCCACCGCCCTGCCCAGGCAGGGCCACCTCGGGCAGGTGTCCCAGGAACGCGCCCAGGTGGGTTCGGAATGGCTCCGGAGAGGGAGACTCCACGCCCTCTCTGGACAGCTGTTAGTGCGCTGCCACCCTCAGTGCAAAGTTCTTCCTCACGCTGAGGTTAAACTTGTGCTTTAGTTTATGTCCTGTCGCTGGGCACCACTGGAAAGAGTCTGGCACCATCCTCTTGGCACGTGTCTTTGAGATATTAATGTGCATTAATGAGATCCCTTCTCAGTCTTCTCCAGACTAAACAGGCCCAGCTCTCGAAGTCTCTCCTCATAAGAGAGATGCTCCAGACCCCTCATCACCTTTGTGGCTTCTGCTGGACCCTCTCCAGTAGCTCCTTGCCTTTCCTGTACAGAGGAGCCCAGATTTGGACGCAGTGCTGAGATGTGGCCTCTCCAGGGCCGAGCAGACAGCAATAGTCTGTGTCCCCACAGATCCAGCATGGATCCCATGAGGCTACAGGACACCCTCTTCTCACAGCCCCTTCCTGCCACGTTCCCTCACTGCTCCCACCATCCCACCATTGCTCTTAAAATAAGCAATCAAATATGTGACCAAAGGTTTGGAGACAGACAATAGAATTAACAGTGAATACAAGGGAATGTCATCTTTCCATCTGGATGTTTGGTGCTTTGTGGCACTTTTGAGAAGTCTGAGGGATGCAAAACACAAAAGGGTGGAAAATAGCAATCTCTTGTAAGTCTAAATACTTTACATCTTCCTTTGCATCTGTTCTCACTTTTCCCTGTTGACCCGAGAATTGATGAGAAATTGGCTTGTGGCAGAGATGAGGAATTGCAAAACATTTCCTAGTCCTCATCACTTTACCAAACATCACTTCAGGACTCTCTTTAACTGAATCTTTTCGGACTGTCTTGTCATAATATTTCTTTCTGTCAGTCTGCAAGTTCTTAACTTGGCTAAACTCTCCCTGCATCCCTGTAATTTGTGTCCAAGCCCCGCTTTGCTCAGCTCTGCTGAGGAAGTATCTGTCCTCCCAGGGAGCAGCTGCCCAGGCCAGCTTTGTTACAGCACCATTTCCAAGCACTTCAAAGGACAGCATGCAGCTTAGAAACAGCTCTGGAGGGTGATGATTCATCCAGATAGAACAGAGTTCCAACCCATTTTGTGAAATGATGCTGTATTTTTATAGCAAATATATAAAATTTAGTGTTACATTTTCCAGAAGTTTGTTTTTATCTGTTGGAGGCAGATTATTTTTAGACCATTATAAAGGGACTACACTGAACTTGACTTATTTTCCATTTTTTGTTTTAGATTCAAAAGTGCTACAAAAGCTTCTAGCTGATGCAGTTTTATTCCACTGTCTTTAATAGAAAATCAGCCTTGTTTATGAAGCATATTTTAGACAAGTCAGTTATATAAATCCTGCAATTAATTTGAGAAATATATAGACAATTCCAGCTCAAGATAAAAAACAAACCGTCCAAAGTCCTTTGACAGCTGGTTCCATACTTTCACAATTGAAAATGTGATGGAGAATCTAGATGTCACATAGATGCCAGCTGGTATTGATTTTATTAGTAATAAAAACATAAGTGATTGCAACCACTCATAGAGGAGCCCAGAAAGCCCTGTGTATCTCAACTTCTTTAGCTGACAGCCAGAATAGAGAGGAGAGTTTGGAAGTTTTGTAACTGTTATACAAGATTTTGCAGAGCCTACAATTTTCCTTTTTTTTTTCCTCTTTAAATTCTGACCAACTGGGAAAAAATAGCAGATGGTTTTTTCAGTGTTGCAGCTTACAGAAGTGTTTGGGAAGATGGACGGCTACTGAAGAGTATGCTAAGGTTTGGGCTTTTTTTTTTTTGAAAAGTGAATGCAGTTCTTAAGCTGGATGACACCAATATAGCAAAGTGAATGTGTTTCTAGACAGGACCCTGATCTTCCATTTGTCTTCCCTTCTTCTAATGGCATCTTTCCTCTACTTCTCCTCACAATTCCATATCAAAATTTTATTGTGGTGGCTAAGAGGAGGAAAAAAAAAGTAATCTCTTCCCCACGTGGCTGTGCAATAAAGAGATTTGACAGAAGAAACATTGTGGTATTTATGACTTTGATGCAAGCCAGCAGATTTTTTAGCACTAAGAGCATTCCAATTTAAGAGGCTGGATTCTTATTGTCAGGGTTTAACATCTTCTATAAATCTAAAAACATCAGACAAACAAACATCTCAGAAAGCGTTGCATGAATTCTCCTGTCAGCTAAAATCCTGAGAAAAACAAGCTAATAGAGCAAAAGCCAGGAGCAGTGATAGACTTTATTCTGTATGCTGTGCCCCTTGATCATAGGCTTTCAGCACTACTTTAATTTGAAAAAAACCCAACCTCAACAACCAACCCACCTTCAAGGGCTAGTAACTGGCTCTCTTCTGGGCTCTGTAAAATCCCTTCTAAGTTTTGAGTAACTGAAGTGATGGACAGTGATCTCCTAAGCAGGGCAGTGGTTGAACTAAAACCAAGTCACAGACCTCTGCAGTATCCTTCACAGAGGGATCTCTACTAAAATATTATTTTTTAAAATTGCATAGCCCTTTTCACCTTTCCTGTGAGTTCCTTTCCCTGAGCCTCAGGTCACTGGCTTGAAAGCAAATCATCAGAGCTTTGGTAGCTTACTTAAACTGAACCATCAAGTCATACATCAAAGAGAAAGGCTGATTACTGCCAAAATATAAACATACTTCTTATTTACAGCAGATCTCAGTAGATAATATCCTACCCAGTTCTCAACTATTCTTGCTCTACAGTGTCAATCAAAGTGCCTTCTACCTGTGACATTCACCCTGAAAAATTTGATGGTAACACTTTCTGACCAGCCTTGTGCTTGTCTGTAACTTGGCAGCTTTATGGCACAGGAAACTCGGATCATGACAAGATTTTTCACAATTATGAGCAGTAACTCGGTGGCAGAGTGCTCCTTTATGGGCCTGTTCCAAGAACTGTCAGAAACATCTTCCAGTTCAAGCAGGACAGTTTTGATCACCCCCTTAAGTGGTTTAAAGAGTCCAATTTCTTTGTCAAGGTTCTCAGAGGAAGAAAGCAATTTCTCAAGGCACACAGTATTAGTCCCCAAGCGATTGGTCTTTGTTATGAGACAAGCCTTGAGAGCAGCCTGATGGCTGAGGTCTATTAACTGCTCACAAAATTGATAACAGGGGAAGCTGCAAAGGAAACCTTAGATTTCCAGTTTGACAACCTTTTGCACTTCTTGCAATACCATAGTGGAATAGATGCTGCCCAATACACAGATATTTCATCAGAAGCTATTTGTCATTTACGATTTCATAAACAAAGCAAAAGGTAATTGCATCTGCACAAGACAGGAAGCTTTTAATTCCCACTTAGCTCATGAATTTCTCTTCTGCTTCATCAGGGTATTAGAGCTGACGTAGCTACTACAGGCAGGGTAGAGTCACTACGCATCTATGTTTAAGTAAGTGTTAACTTTTTTTTTTCCTTCAGCATAAGCTACTATTACTCTAGAGCAATACCATCCATCTTCGCAACTCCTCCAGAAATTTGCTTCAAGGATTTCTTTGTATTGGAAAACTAGGAAGATACAACCCAAGTATCACTGGGAGGAGTTGTGCATGTTCTTTGTCAGTTTTCCATGTATCAGACTTTAGAAGTGGCAGGAATTTTGATGTACATTTAAGCCCAGCCAGTTCTGGCCATGAGCACATGGTCAGACAGGTGGTCACTGACTCCATATCCCAACTCTCTTCCTGTTCCAAACCAATACTCCACACTACTGCAGGCACTGCTTGTGCCCACATAACCACACTGATTTTCACAGTGCTTTACTCAGCTTTGCTTACATCTCTTTCCCAGTAATTAATTTTGCAGTTCATCTAATGAGTCCCTCAGCGTTTCTTTTGCTTTAATGAAAGTTAATTCCCATACAGTAACTGCACAGCTGGCAGGTATAAACAGAAGCCTTAAACTGTATGATGATGTAGATCTCAGACAGAACTCCTAAGGTGTGCTATTAATAAAGACATGAAAATTACTTTCACAGCTATTATTTATAAATTTATAAGAAAACCCAGAATCAAAGACTAGAACTCAATGAGACTTAGCACTGCTTATGCTTCAGAGGAGATTTTGCTACTTCATTGCAAGCTTAGAAGCACAAGACATTCAAATTCTAGTAACAAAATTATTTTGATATTAAATATCTTAAAAGCCCAGTAGGGTCTAAAGTCAGCCATTTCATAATAGGGAAAACCAGACAATGCTAAGTTCTGAATGGTGGAAGCACTAGGAACAGAATGGTCCTATTATTTCACCCCATCTGCTTTCCCCAAGGATGAAAAAAAAGTCCACTGATTTTTTAGAAAATACTTCAATGCATGTATCAGTTTTAAATCTGACATGCTACCTCAGAAGACCTCAGAAATAAGTCCAATTTATATTGGAATAACTACTTATGCTTTTGTATTTGGAACTGCTCCTGGGTTAATTTTAAATGTAAATTAAAGGCTGTTTTACTGTAATCACACATGGCCCACATTTCTGGATTTTGTGACATTTTAGTCTTTCCTTGACACATGAACACTTTTTAAACACTTCCCACCACCACTGTAGCCTTGTAAGAGCAATTATCTACTGCTACAATGGCAGAGAGACTGAAATAATAGGTATATACATACACATTGTATATCTAATACAATTACTTTTACCCAACTTGTGTATTCTTCTTGTACTGAAGCCTCCACATTTTCTCCTATCTGTGATGTGTATTCCATCCTCTTCCATTTTAGTTTTTTATATTCCTCCTACAAAGTACCCTTCTAGTATATTTATACCCCATTTCACTTTTTCACTTATGAAGTCCCTCCACCCCACCAGTCCTGTGGCAGTATCTTTGACTTTGCTCATCACTGATCTGATGTATTAGCAATTCACTTTTGAAATCACTGAAGAACTTCTCACTGCATTAAGGTTATGAAACATCTTAAAAAACACTACCTAGGTTGAGTTCTTTAATTTATGTAATCTGCTTTCCTTAATTCTTTGCAGACTACACTAGATGTCACCAGATTAATAAATTCAGATTTAAACTGAACATTAATGAAAACCAATTACTTTACTATAGTGTTACCATTATATCATATTAAACCAGCATTAATCACATCCCAGAATTGATGCAAGATATTTATTCTGGACACTGTACTTACTATACCATGTCTGAAATTATTCACAAGCTCATATTGCCTTAGTTATTCATCCATGGTCCAGTTCTGAAGGAATTTTCCTATATTCTTCAGCATGTTTCATGGCCAAAGCAGAGTTCTGCAGCATTAAAATCCCTTGCAATGACTCATGTGAGCAAAACCTTTTAATCTCACAATGTCCTTATGTTGTCCACTCTAACAACTTTCAGAGGTATGCATAGAAAGAAGGGTAAATGTAAAGCAAATTCTTCTATAAAAACCTAAAAGTATTCTTCCTTTCTTTAATAAAAATCTCTGTAGTATTGACTTAAGGTAATTTAAATGATCTTCTTCCTTACAACCAGCATGGCAAAATTTGCTGGCCATATTCTCCTTTAGCCTCAGTTCTGAAGAGTCTTCCTGAAGTGAGAAAGATGTTCCCAGAAAAGAAGAAATCCTTAAAGAGACCTAAAAATGGGAAAGGAGCTGCTTAAACTGAAAGTAACTGCCAGGTGGTTTTGATCAAGGTAGGTTACTCCAAGGCCCCAAGGCATTTTAATGACTCTAATTAACGAGAGAACTGCCGATTGTCAGATTTCTTGCTGATGTGTTTGAAGATTTTTGCTTTGTGGACATTCTTTGATTTCTGGTAGCCAAATCCTCCACCTCCACCTCTTTTCTGTAGTCTTCTGCCATGGTTGCTGTTCACATCTGAAATTTTATTGGTTAAGGAACTTAAAAAAGAGTAATTTGAAATACTGCATTTTGGGTTTACTAAGAGTTACTGGTGTGAGAAAAAATAATTACACAAAAAGCTGAGCTTCCTAATTACAGAGAAACCCGAACTTTGTGCCTGTGATTCTAAATACTTCTCCAGCTCCAGTCCAATTAAACTGTCCAATGTACTACCTCTTCAAATTCCACCCACTGTCAGGTTTGACACTAATTAGATACAGTCTTTTAGTTCCTGCTCTATGCCAATATTCCATGACTGCAACTTAAGCAAGTACATTTCAGTGAAAATAATTTTGCATGGAGAACAATACTTTGGAACATGGGTGCATTCCAGAATCTGCCTGATAGCAACTGAAGCCTGTAGAGCATGGACATGTGCTAAAAGAGATGTTTGTAGGCATTTTTGCAATTATCTTATTTACAATATTTACATTTTCTTTGATAAAGTACTGTTGGAGCATGATGCATTTTTATGATTATTAGCAGAAAAACTCCAACTCCAACAACAAAACAGCAGAACTTGAGGTACCATAGGAATTGAGGTACCAGAGCAAGTTGCACTGAACATTTATAATGCAGAAATTCAGCTTTGAAACACTGCAGTAAAAGGATACTGAGGTCAACAAATGGAGGAACTTTAAAACCAAATGAAAGGCTGACTTTGGGAAGATCCAAATTATTGACATCATAGATCTGCTTCAGAGAATGGGAGTCGTAAGCTCTGATGTAAGCTTTGTAGGCCTCCTGGGCTGACTTGTGAAGGAAGTAGTTCTTCTCTATCAGTTTTTCCAGCTGGTGAGGAGAAAAGAAAACCGTAAGAGACATAAACAATTATAGCTGTTAAAAGTCTATACTTTATATTCAGACATTTTTTACTGTGTGAGTGGCAATGACATTCACTCCTCACTTCAGCAAAAACCTTGTGACATCAAAGTGCACATACAGGTGTAAAAATGCTTTTATAAACAAGTAGAGGGACAAAAAAGCCTGAAGCTGAGTTACACTACAAACAAAGCCTCAGCAATATGAAAATTTACAGAAATATTAAACTGGGTTGTCCCAAGCAAGTTAATCAAGGACCATACACCTGCAGCAACACCATGAAACCATGTCTATGGGAACTGCCAGCCTGACATCTGAACTGTGATTCCATGCAATTCCGTGCACAGTCTGACCTATTATAGTGCCAATGCAGTGTGAAATCAGCAGTATTCATTCTAAACCAAAAATGCAGATACACCAGGGTAGACTAAGACATTTTATTTGATGTGGATCATGTTCCCAATACTCATTAGATCCCAGTGTCTCATTTGATGTTAAATGTACATTAATTCAGCACTCTAAAAATAAGCTGCATTAGGCGTCATTTCTTCCTGATTATGCTTGATTAGGAACCTCTCTCTGTAAGGACTGTCTTCACTGCTTCCTGTACTTGCTATTTTAAATTCAAATTACTGCAAAGAAACTTTACAGAACTCTTATAAAAATATTACAGAAGTAATCAACAATAGAAATTCACATCTTCAGAATTATCTATGCTGTTCCACTCAATTTTGTGTTCCTTGGCTATTTTTGTAGCACAAGAGCACAAAAGAAGTTTAGCTGATGCTGTGCTTTATTAACACCAGTTCATTAAGTATACGCATGGGCTTATATACTAACATTCCTAAACAAGCAGATATATGTTCGAGTTGCAGTCATTACAGGCTGCAACATTCTCCATGAAAATTATAATAAAGATATTCAAAGCAGTTGAATTATAAAAACATGTCATACCTGAGACTGGATGTCCGAGATTTTTGACCAAGAAAATTCAAATTCACTTAGCGGTACCTTAAAAACAATAGAAGAAATGAAGTATCAAAATTATTTACACTGTGTAAATGTAGTGAATGTGTTTAAGACCAAGGACAAATCAAAAACAACCTGCTACATAACAGATTTTTTTTAGTACCACAGCTGTATCTGTAAAGTGCCTTTACATCAATATGACAGTATTATCACTTCCTTTAAGCCAGAGTAATAGAGACACTCAGTCTGACACCATTTTTTACCACTTTTGCTTTAGAAATTAAATCACTCTAGTTAAAAGTCAAAAACAAGTTTATAAGGAGAGCAACCAAGAAATTCTGTACAGTTCTATTGAACTGATTACCTTTAGAAGAAGACTGTACTTCTTTTGGAATTAAACAAAATGAAACTGATCTTTGAAAAAACAAAACAAACCAACAGATTTTGCCTTTAAAAACTGGATGTACAGTAAAAAAAATAAATGTAGACAGAAGTTTACCCTGGCTTGTTTCAGATAACGAAGAAAGCCCAGTTCTTCTGGTCGTAGAATGAGCAGAGCATGTCCTCTACCGTTTATTCCTCTGGCAGTCCTACCAACACGATGGATATATTCCTTTTGGAAAGAGTAACAGGCAGTCTTAATAACCAACAAAAAATACATCAATGTTAACCTCAATATAATGGGATGCATCATCCACTATTTGGTAAGACTTTTTCTTGGCACTGACACATGGATAAGGGAAAACAAGTGCTGTAGGTGCAAAGCAACATCAAGTTGAGACAGAGCCTGACTAAAGCATTTTATCTTTTACTGAAAAAAAAAACTTAGTCTGCAGTAGCTGCAAATTAAACCTTGATTTTGGAAGCTTTTCAATTTCCCTTGTTTACAGTACACTTTTTTTTAAAAGTAAGAATATTATCTTTAAACAAAAAGCAAATTTCAAGTGGAAAAGCTCAGGGATGCATATGTAAACTCACACTCCTCTTTGAGAAGTGTTTAGTTGTTTAGCTGATTAGATTTTAATTTCACAGCACAAACAATTTTTAAAATGCAATTCTTAAGAAGGCAACAAAGGTCTTGGCTAGGAGCAGAATTTCCTAGGAGCTGGTGAAGGCAGTGAAAGAAACCAGCAGCTGGATATGACCATGGCTGAATCCTGCCCTCTGTCAAGCAGCAGTTTCAGCTTTTCTCTGCAACTACGTTTGTAGTCAGAATATGATTTCTTGCTGTGACACTTGTCTATTTCCTTAACTTACCTTAGGATCATCTGGAGGGTCGTATTGGACAATCCAGTCAACCTCAGGAATGTCCAATCCTCTGGCAGCCACATCAGTGCACAGCAGTATTCCAGACTCTGCATTACAGAACTGGAAAAACGTCGTAGTACGTTTGGTCTGTTTCTGCTTGCCCTGAAAGGAAACAAACATACTGGGGATGAAATATCAACTAAAGAAATAATTTGAGACATCTTTCCAAATAGTGGTCTTGTACAGACCAAGCAGGACCATTTTGCAGTGAAGAAACAAAGAAAAAAATAAGGCACACGGTTACAAGAAGGGGCATCCCTCAGAGGTTACAGTGTATCTCTCAAAACACTAAAAATTACATAAACATTATTCTCATGAGCACAACATTCATGTTTCAATTTCAGAAAAAGGATATTTGAAAGTCTAGCAATATGTTAGACAGATTACAGGTTAAAAAAGCAAACAACCAAACAAAGCTGATATTTGTCACAGTTCTATTGAAGAATAGCAAGAAATTTCCCCCCAAAACAAAATAAAAAAGGACATTTCTGGTTAGTTGTAACTGTTTCATAGACTTTCAGTCAATTAGTTCTAAACTGTGCATTTTGTGGTTTTGACAAAAAAATTTACAATACTCATCCAAGTGGTAAGAATTGGCATAGTAAATCCAAACATAACCCTGACCTTAGGAAAGGCATCAAACACTTCAGGCATCAGACTCTGTATTTCTCTGACAAGAAATTCTCTCCACATTGAATTTTAATGCTTGTGAAAGGTAACTTCTTAGAAGAAAACAGAAATGTTCCTACACAGAGAGCACTAACTAATATCAGTGCTCAGCACTGGTTCAAAAAGTAGCAAGTCTGAAGTGTTGTTGCATAATCTTTGCTTTACCTCCTTCCTCTACAGACTAATCAAGACCATCATCAGTTTTGTGAGCAGGATGTCTGTTTATTAGAAACCAGACTGAAACAAACCAGGCAAATGTAAAGCCAGTAACAGCTTACAAGTGTTACCAGAATAATTAAAAATAAATCAATGAATAAGATACTTACATGAATGGCTAAAACAGGCAGATCAATGTAGTTGAGTAATTCATAGTGGTACTTCACTGACATACATGACGAAAAAAATACCATCAGTTTCTTCTTCCGGTTTTTCTTGAGGAATGTGAAGAGCAAAAGGAATCTTTTTTCAGATGGACACACCACATAACCCTGCAAAAATTTTAAACATTGTTAAATAAAAGTAGTAAGGAGCAAACTTGTGTTCTAGTAGCACAATTACATCAGGAAAGGGTTACTTTGTGAAAAAAAAAAACCCACCAAATAGTTAGACAGTGAATACATCTGAAGCATCCCAAGTGAAAAAACCACAGAGCTTGGTGTGCTCAGAGATCTCAACCCTCCCACTACCGTTTGTCTTACCTGTTCCAGACCATCTACTGTTGCTGTCTCTTTGTTATCATCAACTCCAACATACAGTGGCTCTTTCTTCAGAGAGATTTTTGCCAGATCTTCAACCTTTCTGGTTTGTGTGGCAGAGAACAGCATCGTCTGCCTGCGCTCTGGAAAACATTTGAAAGATAGTCTCACTTTTTAAAGAAGAATTCAAATAGCAAGTCCATAAAATCTCTAACTGCATTTCCCTGGGCAAATCTTCCAATTAAATTCTAATTCAAACATACTGCTACTGACAAACAAAGAAGTATAGCTGTATTATGGGATGTACACCATGTTTATGTCAGCTGTCCCCACCCCCAAAATCCTAACTACTATGAAAACACAATGTTTTTTCTCTGTAAAAATGTTAATCATTTGCAATCCAATTTAGACATGAAACAACAACTTAAACAGAGACCAATCTTCTAATTCTAAATTAATTTCCATAAGTACTACAATGCATTTGTTAAAAAAATTCAAATTGTATTTAATACGTCAATTACAGGGAATAGCTAAATGAAAAAATGGGAAATAAAAAAAATTAAGGTAAATACTTAAACTTCTTCAAGATACTGGTCTTGGAGGTATCAAAAAAGACTGAACTGCAAGTCAGAAGACCTTTTTCCTTGCATTTAAAAATTATTAGGAAATAATTAGTTGCAGGAAATAAATGCAGAGGAAGATGAATGAGAAAATGGAGATATTAAACTAAAAGGATTTTATATGAACAGAGTTATATCTCTGAAGAGCATTTGAAAACTGTTCTTCAGATAAGATGCTGAACAAGTAATGTATACTGGCTAGCAGAAAAAAAGGACAGAGTAAGAAAACCACTATGAAATTCATTTACAGAACTATAAAAATTAATGACTTCTCTTATAATAATTGAGTCAGGAAAAAGACAATCTTAGTCAAGTGATTTCCAGGGAAAAGATTTTTTTTCTTACTTGGTAAAAGTTTTATGATCTGTTTCATTTCTTCTTCAAATCCAACCTCCAAGATTCGATCTGCCTCATCAATTACCAAACACTGCAAGTTCTTGTACATGAAACCTGGAGTGTTCTAGAAGATTAGCAAACTCACAGTCAGACAAGGAAAGCAGTTTATTATATTTTAATAACCAGATTAGACATCAATATTGTACCTACTTGCATATGATCCAGCAGTCTTCCTGGTGTTGCCACAATGATGTTGATTCCATTTCCAAGCTTCTGTGCTTCTGCTGATCTGTTACTGCCCCCCATTATCAGGCCATAGGTGTGAACATGGTGATTCATAAGTTCTTTAAGAACTCCGTAGGTTTGCATAGCCAGCTCTCGAGTAGGAGAAAGGATAATAACACCCGTTCCTAAAAAAGACATCAATCAGACAGGAGTCAGCTACAACCCATCCAACCCCCTGAATGGCTGCTTTACAGAAAAATTCAGCTGTGAAATGAAAAGCCTTACCATTCCTAGGCATGAATTTCAGCTTGTAGATGAGCTCTACTGCAGGAATGAGAAATGCAAGTGTTTTTCCACTGCCTGTTTTTGCAGCTGCTAAAATATCCCTATAAGCAAGAAAAAGAAATATTTAGCTGACCATATAAAGAGAACTATCTCACTCTGATCCATGGTGACAATGTAAAAAACTAACATGGCTTAAAGAAGACCAGAGGAGTTGGTACTAGGAGCTTGCTGGCACAGGCAGGTCACTGAAAGGCTGGAAGTCTCTTCCAGCCTTAACGATTCCATTATTTGATTTTGTGATTTTATTATTCATGTATGTAGCTTGCCAGCAAAATATACAAAACATCTGGGGTCATCAGAGTGACTAAAAAGCCCTATTTCTTACCTGCCTTCCAGAAGAGGCTTAATACTTTTATGTTGAATTTCGGTCATGTGCGTAAACCCCATGTCATTTATGCCTTTCAATGTATTCTCACTGACATAACCAGCCAGGGAAGCAAAGGAATTGTCTTCAAAAGCACCTGAAATGAGGGGCAAAATGAAAAATATTTAAACTTATTTCTTCTATTTCCTCTGCCATCTATCTGAGATAACCAGTTCAAATTGACCTACACAAAAAAAAAAAATCAAAGGACTTCTTTTTAATGCATTCTTCCATAAAATCCAAAGACACTGGCAAAATACTCTGTATTAATGAGTTCATAAGAAAACTACACTGAATTAATAAGAATGAAGATAAATGCACTGCTTCTTCTGTCAGATATACTAGTTCTACACCTCCAGCTTGCTCTTCATGGACTTTTTCCTTTACAGATAAGCATGTACGTTTAAAAAACACTTTCACTAATAATTGTAGGACCAACAGGTGTGTATATAATGCAAAATTCCAAGAACAGGAGGTGAGTGAAAGCTGTACAGCTGCCAGTGTCACATCATGTGTCACATCATGTATTCAAACACCTGACTCACAAAGATCACTTGAAAATTGCAACTTGCTCTGGAAGGGAAGTGTTAGACCTTGGGATTTTGCCCATGCATGAAAAAGAAAACACAAGATACCTGTTACACCTAGAGGCAAACTGGGCACTTCATCTTCTTCCTCCTCTTCCACTTCTTTCTCTCCAGAGTCCCGCTTATCTCCATCTTCTGCCTCTACAGATTCATCTTCTTCAGTTTTCGCTTTTTTGGTTTCTGTATCTGGAGTATTATTTTACAGAAGACAAGTCAGTTAGAAATAGAAAGGTCACGGTTATCATGAAAAGTTGTTTCACCGATTGAATTTCCTTTAGTCTGTAAACTATGTAGAAAGATCACAATTTCTCATGGGGTGAAGGGAGGCTGGAGGAGAGACAAAGTTTTTGTGAAATCTTCTGAGGCACAGAGGAAAAAAATCTCCAAGTTCCTTCCACACAGCCCACTTTGCATAGTGAAACAATGTAGCTTGATATCGTATGACATCTTGTATGGAAGCAAGATAAACTGTCCTTAAACCAGTTACAAAATTCTTTCCCATCTGCAATGCAGACATGAAATTTCCCACACCGTTTGTGCTCAGGATATGTGAAAATTTGCATTTTAGGTATCTGAATCTTCAGAGACAAAAGAACCTCTTCATTGGCATAACCATGATGCATGTCCCAAAAATCAAATACACTTTTGAAGCTTCTATTCCTCATGTATGTCTATACATGTATCTATAAATTTGTATGTATGAAAACATATGCAAACCTAGCAATACTTGTGCAGTGCTTTTTCGAGGGTTTTTGTGGTAGTTTTCCAGTATACTTCAGTTTCATAATATATAAAGGTTGCCAAATGCTGGGCATATTGCTAAAAAGCTGTATTGGCTGCACAGCCAAGTACAGAGAGCCCTGAAATACAGGGCATATATTTAAATAATAATAAAACAAAACATCCAATCAACGTTACAAAGCAGAATCCTATGTAACAAATAAACGGGTTACTAGTATGAATAACGAATTCAAATATCGCAGCGGGAATGAAATGGGTAAAGCTTTAGAACCTCCGGTACTTTAAAACGCACACCTGACCGGCACATGGCATTTCAAACCTTCCCCGACGCGGCGGGAACACTAAGGAGGCGCTTGTGGGGCCTCCCAGACTAACTCAGCCCTGGGAGACACGCCGTCTTTGCTGAAAACACGCACCATCTTCTCCGTTGGCCACCGCTTTTCTCTTTTTCTTCTTCTTTTTCTTCTTTTCCCCGCTGCGGGGTCCGGCTGCGTCCGCAGGCTCCGCGCCCTCCTCGGCCGCTGCACCCACCTCTGGCACCGCCGCCTCCTCCACCTCCTCCTCCTCCGGGGGTCCCAGAGAAGCCGCCTCGCTCGGCGAGGGCACTGCACGGCGGAGACAGAGACAGAAGGAGGAGAGAGAGCACAAAGTTAATCACGGCTCCGCCGGCGCACAGCCAGGGAGAGGCTCCGCGGCGCCTCCCGCCCGTACCTGCCCCCTGGGCCGCCTGCAGCTTCAGGTTGCGCTGCCGCAGCTTCAGGTTGCGCTTGTGGATCTTCCTGCGGAGCAACCGCATGGGCAGGTTGCTGGCAGCAGCCGGCACCGACATCGCGGCAGCGGCAGCAGCGGGAACGCCGCGCTCCCGACACACGTGGGGAGGCCGCGGCCGGACCCGCCGGAAGCGCCGCCCGCCCCGCGGGGCCTCACGGGCACCGGGCAGCGCCCTCTGGGGGACCGGCGGAGGAAGCGCCGCGCGGGCCCGCCCTCCATCTCTGTCCCGATCCCGGTCCCGGTCTTTGCTCTGCTCCTGGCCCCGGTGCCTGTCCCGATCTCGGCCTCCATCCCTGCCTCGATCCCAGCCTCGCGCCTCAGCCGCCTCAGCGGAACACGCCCCGAGCTTCCCTGAGGAGGGGGCTCGCTGTGTCCCACACAGACCCTGCCCCACCGAGCCTCACAACACCTGTCTGCCCGGTGCTGCTGCCTTCCACCCATGGTTACAAATGTTCAACGGGAGAAAGAGACAGAATTAAAGAATTAGGTTGGAAAAGATCATCGAGTCCAACCTACGACCAAAATCACCATGCGACTACACCGTGGCACTGAGTGCCATGTCCAGGCTTTCTTTAAGCACCTCCAGGGATGGTGACTCCACCTCCCCGGGCAGTTCATTCCAATGTTTAATCACAATTCGTGAACAAATTCCTCTAATATCCAACCTCAACCTCTCCTGGCGCAGTTTGAGGCCATGTGCTCTTGTCCTGTCACTGTAGCCTAGGAGCAGAGCCCGACTCCCCGCTCCAGTCAGGGAGCTGTGCAGGGCAGGAGGGCCCCTGAACCTCCTTTTTTTCCAGGCTAAACACCGCCAGCTCCCTCAGCACTGCTCATCAGACTCGTGCTCCAGCCCCTTCCCCAGCCCCACTGCCTCAGCCCGCACCCACTCCAGCCCCTCGGTGTCCTGGCACCGAGGGTCCCAGAGCTGCACGCGGCACTCGAGGCGTGGCATCACCAGTGCCGAATACAGGGGAAGGAAGAGTCCCTTCCCAGCGCCTTCCCAAGAGTGATTCCCGCAGGCGGACACGCGGCGCCCGCCGGCTGCTTCCCGACAGCAGAGGGCACAGGCAGCTCAGGGATGTGCCGCGGCTGAAACCAGAAACAACCAGCGCCTTCTGAGACTGCAAACCGAGTAAGGTTCAGCCCTAGATACCTTGCTGTAACACAGAATAAACTGCGGAACTAATTCTCTATTAAGTAACGAAAGTAATTTTTCACCATCCTTGATTATTTTCTTGCACGGGTCGTTTGGATCACCAGGATGAGAATTAAATTTGTCTTGCCAGAGCTTCAGACTGTGAACCATGCCATCCTGTCTGGGCTTTCATAGACTGGATAACATGTCTGGCCACTGCTTTAATAAGCTGAATTGATTATTGCAATTTCCATCAGCTGCATTTGAAACTAAACTGATCTATCTTCAGCAAGGAAGGCTTTGGGTACAGACTCCAAAGGAACTCAGTTTTACCTGCTTAATTTAAAGCAGGTGGAAGTTCCTTACTGCAGTTCAGTGTAATGTAGGTTCTGTGCATATTTTCTCCCTGGCTACCTTATACTGAATTTGCAGAATGTATTTTTAAGTAGACATGGGTTTGCTCTTCCTAGTCTGTACTGATTTATATGGATGTGACAAGGTTTAATCTTTGGATCCAGATTTAACCTGGGCAGTGCATCTTTCTGAAATATGGTCATTGTGCAGATAAAATGTATAAAGATCTGGACAGTAGGGAGCTGACACTAATACACTGAGGGAGGACAAAGTTATGTCCTTTGAGTATGGCATGGTCTTCATGTTCCCATCTAAACCAGCAGTGCAAGGATCATCACTATTTTTTCTTAAACCCACATCATCACACGCCCAGCTCTGCCAAGAATTGGGACCTTGAAACTCTGGTCAGGTAAAAAGCCTTTATAAAAGAACTCACCTCAGTGTCCATGCTGGGTTCTGGCTGACTTGGCAAGTCTTTGTGAAATCACATTAGTGTGGCACAAGGCCCACATTGACAAAGTGTCCTGCAAAGTTATGTCAGATCCCACTGACCTGCTGTGTCTGTTGGCTACTATCAGCATGGCACACAAGGAAAACTTTATAGACAAAAGATGGTCTTGCCTCTGTATACACAGATGTCAGGGCATTCTGTATAAGAATTCAGAAATTACAGATTTTTTTTTTAGGTGGCAAATTACCATGAGTTCCAAAATTGCTTTCTCTCAATAGCTTGTATTGTAAAACATGTTACTTAGAGTTAACAAACAAATGTGCTTCTCTGGAAATTTCAAAGCATGTTTTTGAGCTTCCTTCTTTTATTTGTATTTCTTCAAGATGTTACTATGGAAAACCAAAAACCAAACCAACCAACCAAACAAACAAACAAAAAACCACGAAAAAAAAAAAAAGAAGACTCAGAAGATAATAATGATAATATTATTGTGACTGGTCTAGACAGTAATTTAAACCACTAACTCCTGCTAATAGCTTTTTTCTGAATTTTGGCATTTCTTAGATAGCGTATGAATCCCCTCTAGTACAAGTGTCATTTTTGTCCAATACTTTCATTCCTAATTGCTTGAGTTATCAGACAGTCATTACTAACAATAGGATTTTCTCAAATGGTTATTGAGTTGTTGTCAAAATGTCTCAAATTTTCTGCACATGATCTTGCAGGAAGGTTTGTAGGGAAACATGTTTTGTGTGAGTAAAACCTTTATGGAACTGAATAAGTCCATATGAGATGCTCTGAATTTATTTCTGAAGATTAATGTTTTTAATGGGCTGCCATTTGTCAGTATTTTATCTCCCAGTCTTAATTCCTTAAGTCCTTAAATTCAAATTCAGAATATTTGTGCCTAGTTATCATAAACTAACTTGTGTTGATTAAAATGTAACATAGAAGTGGTCTTTGATTTCAGTTGTATCATTTCAAGTAGAAGGTGGTAATTTATACAAAAGGTGCCAAAATCCCATCTGGAAAAGATAGTGAAACAAAAATGTGTAGTCATTTTTTAATACAGGATTTTGGGTACCAAGCTGAATTAAAGAAGACAACTTTTATTTTCAGAAATCTGAATTTCTGAAAAAATGCTTTTTTGGTGTCTTAGGTTGGACATGAAGAAAAGCAACACTGATGTAATTTATGAGCATCTGCAGCATTCAGCTAAAAGTTCTGAACCAGAAAACTAAAGCTTTTATTGCTTGCAGCCACAAACTAGAAAACTGTTCAGAGCTGTCTTTTATTTTTTAGTAGATTATTATTTTCCATGTTAGAGCAAATTTATCTGTCAGACAGTAATACAAAGGGATTTGGTTTAAAATCAGATTTTTTAAAAATGTGTCTACCCTACCAATCTGTGTACATATGCAAATGATGGATACAAAGATATCTGCAGAAATAATCAATTTTTTAATTTAGGGGAGATATATAATTCTGAAATATGGACTTTGACAGAGAAAAGTTACCCAAACCTGAACTGATAGAAATGGCATAGATACAGATATATTCAGATACATCCCATAGAGAATAGATGACTTGATTTATAGAACATGTCAATGTTAATGTGAATTAGAAATTGCTGTTAATGTGAGTTAGAAATTACAATTACAAATCATGTCTTTGTAGGGTATCACTGAACCTGTGAGGGAATTCAAAGTATGGCTTACAAGGAGAGTAAGGTATCCATGTTTGGAAAAAGCAAATGCTTGTATCCCCAGTCCTGTGTTCTGTTTATGGCTGGTATTATGTTCTGTGCTTTCAGGACTGACTCTGAAAGTGAAGGTTTGTTTTGTCTGGTTATCAGCCGGCTCACCTCCCCCATGGTCTGTGTTAAGGACAGGCTAGGCTTGCTGCTTGTTCGCTGGCTTGCTGCTTGCTCGCTTGCTTTCTTTTGCTTTTGCTTATTAGTTTAGGTTTTTTTCTTTCTTTCCCTTTTCCTGAATACCATTTGAATCTGTTCCGGACGGGGACCTGGGAAACACCAAGAAACACCGGGAGTCTGCATTTTGTGATCTGCAGCAGTCATCCCCAGCGCCGGAGACTGATAACTGGCCGACCACTCGCAGGAGAGACTTTCTGAGTTTGTCATCCTCTCAGAGCGGTGAAACAGATTTTTGTCATCTGGGGCTGTTCATTTTTTCCCTTGTGCTGGGGAGTATTTTGTTTGTCAAATAAACAGGTTTTTTTCCACTTCTCTCAGGAAATTCTTCCCGAACCCGGTGGAGGGGGGAGGAGTCGTGGGGGTTTGTTTTCTGGGGGCTCCTTCTGGAGGTTTTTTCCCAAATTTGCCCTAAACTAGGACAGTAGGCTATCGCAATCACATCTTTTCAGGAGTTTTGTTTAATACTGCTTTCAGGAAATATCTCCCTTATGCCATATTGAGTCTGGTCTCATTTATAACTGACATCAGCAGCACTTTGTGGACATGGCAATAGAGCTGGATTCAAATCACATCTCTGATTTTTTAGGAAATTTCGCATTCAGCCCATATTTTACAGCTGGAACTGAAACCATTGCAAGTGTTCTAATGCATGATCTCCTCTTTGACACACATAGGACCAAAGTCCAGGAAATGCCACCTTGTGTGAAATGCTGGAGTTCTTCCTTGCAGTAAGAGATTATTTTATGTTTACCACCTTCACAATGCAAACAAAAAAATCTTCAGGAAAACAAGGTGCTATACACATTTTTATCCTCACAGAGGCAATGAGAGAACAAAAAATACATAATGCAAGAGAAGTGCACAGTTTGTAATGTATCACTGGCAGGCAGGAGGTTACCATGAGGGTAACTGGAGTGCAAAATTATGCATGGCACACAGCTGAAGAGTTGAGATTCTATTTTATTTTATTTACTTAATTTATTTTTATTTGCAGTTTGTTTCTGATATTTGCAATTTAAGCTTACAAAACATTTTTGGGATCCTCAGAAGCTGCTTTTCTGAATCAGGTGAAATAATAATCAAACATTTTCTGTTCTATTTTAGGAGGCTGTCTACAGTTGTTTGCTTCCCCCGTTCCACAAACCGTAGCAGGTGTTGATAAATAGCCTGTTTTGCACATGACAGTAAGCTACAGCCACTTTAATTAAGACAGCATGTAAATTCACAATATTCTTTTTTTACCTACAAAGATCCAATTCTTAACGTTTTCCTGTTTTTAAAAAACTTAGTGAAGGTTTCTTAAAATGCTGCAAAGGCTACAATTAGGATCAAGTGATTTATTAGCAGATTAATCAAATTGCAAGTGTAGCAACTAGTCTATAACTTACAGACTGACAGGTTCATAACCCTTAAAATAATAATTTTCTCAGGCATAAAAGGCATTCCTTTTACAGTGCCCCCATTAATTTAAAGAATCCTAGTAAATATATTACTGTCTCCTAGTCAGAAGGAGTGTGCCTTTTGATATTGCTTTGTCATTTACAGATCCTCATTTAAAATAGCTCTGTTCAAATGAAATAAAATCATGATTAAACTCAAAAAGAATATGAAATGTGGTACAGTAAGGGAAATATATTGGGTCAGCTAAAATTCTTTGCAGGTCTTTTAAAGATAAAGTTTGAAGGGGTGGGATATTCTGGTGTGCATAGCAGCTGGATGGAGGCTGATTAGTGGCAATTTGTGGCTGGAATGAACACAAGATGTCACCCTTGCTGTGAGAGAACTCCAACACACAAATGTTGAAGAGGAAAGAGAATGAAGGATTGAGGTTTCTTTTACTATTTTTTTTTAAGTTGTCCATCACGTTTTTTCCTTCACTTGCCTGGAAGACTGGAAGTCCTGGAAGACTGTTTCACTGCAAAATTTTCTCCACCTTGATGAGTATTTATAAGAAAATTCAATGCCATTTATCAGTTTTTTAATTGCTTTTCTAGAGTGAGTTCTGAAATTTGGAATCAGATTTTACTTCCTTGAGTAATAGCCCTATGTTTCTTATACTGTTGGTGAAAAAGTTGATGGAGAACAAAGTGCCATATATTTCTGAGTTTTCTTCAGTAACATTAATTTTCAAACATTTACTTGGAAGTCTTAAAGCTTATAGAAAGAAGGATGGAATGGTAACTATTGTGAAAAACTTTCAGATAACATAATGAGCTGAATTATCACATTTCTTCCTAAAATGTGTAAACCTTTTTGTGCTGAGAAATAATATTTTCTGTATGTAACAGTTTGAAATTCCCTGTATCTTTATTCTAAACAATACAAAATTCTTCCTTTGAGGAAGAAGGGGCTTAAAATCTTAAATTAAACAAAGCATTGATTAAACAATGGTGTTAGCATTCTTCTAATTATAATTTAACTCCTTGAGCTCAGGCCTCTGAATTCAGTAATGCGGACAGCATGCCTATGTTCAAAGTATCATTTATGCTTTAAATGTTTATTTCCTTGAAGACATCCCAAGTGTGGGACTTGTGAGGACAGACCTCAATGTCTTGTTGAGTTGTAGATGCTCCTGTTACTTTAAGTGGTCATTCTTATTTATTTTATGTCATCCACACAGTGGGAATATCTTCATCAGTAAGGTGAGGATAGCCATACTTCTCCACTCCCACTGCGTGTTGGTGTTTAGATTGCAAGGCCTTGAAGAAAGAGCTATTTAAAAATGGTATTTGCATGGGACCTAAAGAAACAGAGTCTGTATTGGATAGAGAAGGCCCATGTGTATGAGGGAGCTCTGGGCACTACGCAATATTAATCAAGCAAAAATGTGTTCTTAACCACCAAAATTTAAATATTCAAGTGATAGTAAAATACTATTTTATTGCAAAGTATACATCTAGTGGGAGCAAATTCTCATTAACCTGGACAGAGGAGAAAACTAAATAGGGAACAGAGACCATGTCAAATAATCTGTGGTACCTCCAGCTGAGCCATTCTTGAACAGCTTCAAGAAAACATCAAAAGGGTTCATTCTCACATTTTGCTTGGAGTGGCTCACCCCTCCCTTGCCCAATATCATTATTATGCTCGTACATCCATAGTTTTACAGTAGGCTTCTGCTCTGCATAATTCTGCATGTCCTTAAACCCAGTGTAAGTCACTTCTACTCATAAGTTCCTTTCAGATTGGCATTTAAAGGAGATTTAATATCTCTGAGAATGAGAATGGCTGGTTCTTATCAAGCATTATGTAATATTGCATTTTCTGATGGAAAGTCAGCAAAAGATTGGAGAGTCAGCACTCCAGAAGGGAATGTTTAAGTAGCTTGTATTACTGGGCTCTGAGCTTTTATGGTTCAGGCCTTCATAAACTGTGTCAAGCTGTGATAGTTATAATTATTGCACACGTTGGCTTAACCTATATCGTGCAGTCATAATGCGTTAGCCTTTCCAGCTTTCACTTGCCTGTCCTTTATTAACTGTGACATTTTCCCTTAAAGGTTCAGAGCAAGCATGACTTTATGATCAACCATAAGCTTTAACTAAACCGACTCTTTTTTTCCCAAGGAAGACTGCTGTGGAAGAAACCAGCAGATGGCAATCTTTCTTAATGGATCATGGTTTAATCTTTTGGTGACTACAATTTCTGTTGTGCTCCAGGATAGGCTAAAAATTTAAAATTAGGTGAAAGAAGGGCCACATTCCTTGTTTTGTTGGCATAGGAAGCCATTGCATGCGATGGTATCTTCTATTTTTCTTTCAGTTGTCAGATCTTGTATAAATCCAGGGAGACTGTGGTTCACATTGGTCTTAGTGCAGTTTTCTTACCTGGCTTTTTCAACATACCTGAATTACATTTCTCTGTTCCCTGGTAACACAGAGGAGAAGCCAGTGAGTAGCTAACCTTCCTGAGACTGTGCCCTTGATCTGAAGGCAGGCCATTTCACAGAAAACCAGCTTAGAAACGAAACTCCATTCATGTATGTTTAATCAGCAAAACATAGTAACCCAGAGACTGTGTGACCTACTCTGTCTCACTATTAACTTGTCCCTCAATTTATGTGTCACCATTCTTGGACAACTCAGTGCCTCCTCAGAGGATCAAGATGGTTTTAATATGCTGTGATGCTTTTGGTCTCTGTTATGTAATGTGACAAAAGGCAGTGTCACATCTGTTTATAAGCCAGTGGGATAACACTGTCCTGGGGTGTGATTGTCTGTTCTTACTGGAGAAATAATTACATCATGGCAGTATTAGACACCAGGTTATTTTGAGCTGTTGGCTGCAAGCATGAACAGAAACTTCTTACCTTTCTATATATTTTTCTGTAGAGTAAGCACCAGAAAGTGGCACAGGAGAGCACAAACGTGGGTTAAATTAAGTCTTTGTCTTTATTGACACAGTGCAACTCAAACAGAGCTTAGGAAAACCATGATCTGCTTTCAATTATTTACTAGAACCTGTGATAGATTTAATTCTAACAAACTAATAATCTTGTATCTCCCATGTCATCATGGCCTTTGGCCTCCCAAAGCTGCCTCTCAGCATTACCACTGCTTCCCTTAAACTGCAGTAAGATACATGGGAATGGCAGTGTGGAAAGACCAAGAGCAGTTATTATTCATAATCACATCAGGCCCATACATTGTTTGGACTATCACTTTGTCTTTCACTGGGGCAAATTCTTGCTTTGCACTTCAAAAATAATTCATTTTCTCTTAACACATAACTGACTAATAGAAACATTAATAATAGTAAAATGAATACATTCTTTTAGACAGTGTTAAATAAGGAGAGCAGATATAGAAGTTAGCTAATGTTTATTAAGTATTCTAATTGCTACCTGAACTTGTTGCAGAACCAAGCAGAGGGAAAACAATAAATTGCTCCAAATGCCCAGCTATATTCTTACTCATCATATTTGTCAGTAGTGTAAGGGAAAGGTTTTGGTTTTTCAAGTTAGTGATAACAGACCTCCAGGTCATGTTTTTGTGTAAAGGTCCTTAACCTTTCTTCTGCAGCTCACCTTCAGTTTGGTGCTCAATGTCTTGCCACTATTTTCCTGAGCACCCATGCCTGTAGACATCCTCCAGATGACTGGTTCTCCCAGCAGAGCGCTATTTTTAACTTGGCATGCAGGAAGATGATCTGTTCACATCTAGAACGCAAATGTCTGGAGTTGCCAGCATTCTGCAGGTGAGAACTGTGTACATGGTAAAGAGTATCTGGGTACAGGTTTGGAATACTGAAAATTTGGATATACTGAAAGTGTAAAACTCTTTGGTATGGCAAAACACCTTGATGTATGAATGCCACGGAGTGAATTTACCAACATTTGTTATTTTATCTGCGTCACAAAATATCAGAAAGAGTATATGACATTTCAGTTGCTAGGCAGCATCATGCTACAGGCCTCTAAAAGCCATGTCTAACATTTAGCTTAATCATTTCCAGAAATGTTTAAAAGCACAATGTCTCATTAATGATTATTAAATCATTGAGTCATTCAAAGAGAGATGTTCTGTCTTTACTTTCATAGGGGTAAAACACAGGTCATTTACTGGGTATGCAAGAGCACACCAGATATTAGAATTACAGAGCATTATTGGAGGATATGCATGAATCAAAGAAGAAAGTTATGGTATACAGCCTAGATTCTACACTCCTCTATTCTCTGACAGCTCCAAACATTCTCATGTAAATTGATAGGTGTAAAGAAACAACATTAATAATATAACCAAATTATTTCTGTGTTGGCTGTAGGACTGGAACCCAGAAAATACATGTGGGGCTTCTATCTTTGCCACAGACATCCTGCATGATTGGAATAAATCATTCATGGTCTCATTCCTGCCATCTAACCATGGACAGTATCAGAAACCCTGCATTAAAGCCCTTACTTCAGGCAGCTCCAATGTCACGAGCCCCACAGTGGTGCCTGTCTCTCTTCATCAGCTGTTGGGAGTACAGAATGAACAGGCTCTGAGCAGTCCTTCCATGCAGTTTGGGAAATCATGCTGGATGTTTATCTGGGTTTGTAGGTTCTGAGTTTTACCTGGTTGAATTAAAATGCTGTACTGCCCTGGAGTGTCACTCATGGCATTTGGATAGAGTTCAGTAACCATTGTGCTTACTTATCCATGAAACTATCAATCTTTGACTGGGGTCCAGGACATGTAGGGAATCCTGGACACTGTTAGAGAAACAGTCTGGAGGGCTTTCCCGTGTCCTTCTGCTAAGCCCTTGGCCTCTCAGGAATATGTTTGGCAGTTCAGACTTAGGGCACACACAGATCTTGGCCTCCTCAGAACAGACACCCCCTTTGAAAACTCCATTTTCATTTGTATTCTATGTACATGATTTTGCAGTACTCTGACTGATTGTACAGCTATTTGTTGGTCACTATGAGGCTTTCTCCAGAGTCTGATTACTTGGGATAAGAATTTATCTGCAAAAGTAGAGACATTTGTGTTTGTGCCACAGAAATATGTTACTTTTTTGTTCTGACAGAAGGTAAAGCATTGAATAAGTCTGGCATGGGAGATGATGCTGAGAGACACTGGGAGATGTATCAAATTGAATTCCCTGGCCAGCCTGACTTAAGTGCAGAATATTTACTTCCTCCAGGAAGGTTAAACCTCACCTCCACCATGCACTTCTACACATTTACACCTTCTGCAACTTTACACCTTCTAGATTGTTAACTATCTTTAAGAATATGAACAAACTAATTGTAAATAATTTTTAATTACATGATTTCCAACATCATAGTATCTTTCTTTTAAACAGCACAGCTTTAGAAGAGACACAGACCTGTTAGACAGCAACTGTGGATCTGTTAATCTTTCCTTCATTATTATTGTGTGTTTTCATTGATTTAAAGACAGATTCTTTGAGTTTCATACTCAAATCATCTAGTAGATTAACACACACGATTTTAAGTGTGACTTGAAAGCTCCCAGTGTCTCCATCTGGCTTCTCTGATTTTGCCTTTCTATTGTAGCGGTGAAAGTACAGAATGAAGAACTGATCCTGCTTTAAAATTCTGCCTCCCTCTTGTTATATTGCACTTAATGGGAAAATGTTTATTATTTCAGCATGTAATTTGCTGCTATTCTCAGTCAGCTTTAGTGATATAAGCAGTACTAAGTGTGTTTGAGAGATACACTTTCATCAGTAAAGAGCAGTCTAGTGAACTAATGTGAAGAACTGTAGAAAGATTAAGGTTTTCCTATGCTATTGGAATGGAAATAGACGCTTGAGTAAAATATTTCAGGAAACAAATCCAGTAGGGTCCAATTTAAAGAGAAAGTCCACTTACACAGATAAGTACAAGTTTCTGACTTTTCCTCTCTTTCAGAATTTCCCCCTAAGTTATAAAATAGGAATAATTACTTCAAGCAAATTTTTCTGATCATTTATTCTACTAGAATTTTCTGAAGTGCATTTTCAGATCATGGATTATAGGAACATTTCTCATTATCACTAATGAGAATTTCAATGCATGATATAATTTTACTGTGCTATTTTGTCTGGCTTGTATTACACCTGTCAGTCTGCTTTCTCCTGCTATTTCATTAATATTTAAATATTAATATTTAAAGGTCAAACTTAGCTTTCAGTGATATTGAACTATATTATTCCATTTCATCTGACTTTAGGAGAATATCTCTGGGACAGTTCTCAGTAGACAGGGAAAAAGGCAAATCACCATATACTTTGCTACCTTTTTAATCTAGGTTTTTTTTCTTTTCTTTCCAAAAGAAATTGAACAGTTTCCATCTCAGAGGGGGAGGAGAGAGGTTTGTAAAGGAATGAAGTGTAATTCACAGTGCAGTCAATGGGATGAGGTGCCACTCTTCTTTGTGCCTGGAGAGCCTTGCAATAAAGCAGTTGCAGAACTGAAAGGCTTCACAGGATGTTTGTCCAGTAGAGTTTCTCAGAGCACATCCCAGTGGCGTCCTGGAATAAAAGGAAATGTTTTGTTTTTTGTGCATTGCTGTGGTAAAGGCAGTGCTCCAAATTGAGCAGCACTTTGCACACAGATATATAGATAGCTGAACTGTGTTTCAAATGTAGGATTTTGCATTTTGAGCAAAAATTGATTATCCCAAAAACTCCTTATCTGTCTAAAAATTTGTGGCATTAGAACTGAAGGTTGTAAGGCCAGGTTTGCTAAGAATTATGAGTACAAGGTGTAAAGTCCATATAACAATGTTCACTCAAGACTATGCTAATGCTAATATTTTCATGTGATTCAATCACCCTGAAAACACCAAAGATATTACAAGGCCTTTATTTACTTTTTCTGTTCCACATGTTAGTCTGGTGCTGTTGAGAAGGTAGAAGAGGTCCTGCAAAGCATGGGTTGAATATGCATAGATAATCTTCACTGCATCAAAGCTGCTTCTCCTGTGAATTTAAGGGATTCTGCCATGAGAGGAAGGTAAACATTGAGCTGTGCATATGGTGTGTGTGTACATTGTTGCCTATAGCCTACACTTGCTGGAGTCCTTGCAATATTTGTTCATGTGCACACAAAAGGGTCTCAGAACAGACCTTGTAGATAAGAAGTCCTCTTGAGCTCAGCCACTGCTCCAAGAGCAAGTAGACTATGTGCCAGCAGACAGCTTAAATGTAGCATATCTATGCTATCAACACTGGATATTGATGCAGTTGGACTTCTGCTAAGGGACACCAGGGATCCAGCTTTTCCCACTGTCTTCTTTCAGTACACATCAAGGAATTATGCAGATTCAAACCCAAATTGTGTCCACGCGATGTAGACACAGTAGTGGTTTGGACTGAGCACAAGTCTGAGCAGATGTTGGTTATAAATAGACACACCTCTGGTGCTGGGAAGCTGTGCAGCTTGACACATTTTATTGTAAAAGACTGTCAAGCAACAGGGAAACTATTTAGTCAAAATGTCAAATCTCTACCATGGATGTGAAGAGAAACATAATTGTTCACTTCAGTGGAAATAATATCAATCTCCAAGTGCCTAACAGTGAATAATCTTGGGCTGCTATCCTAAACCTGTCCTTGTAGTATTTCACCACTGCTGACTGCCAGGCTGTATTTCATTTTTAACATAGATCTACATATTGTGCCATGTTCTAATATAAAGAGATTACAGTCTTTGAGCCTTTGAACATGCCCACTAATGCCTGGCTGAAAGATGGAAAATTAAAGTGTACTCTATTTCTTTTGTTTGTGACTTTTTACCTAATTTGAACAAGTTAGAATGTAACTTTCCTCCTTATCTGCAACATAAGTTGGTGATTAAAGCTGTTGCTATCAGACATAAAAGTAGAAATTGTAAATGTATATACCTTTAATTGGGGAAATTATCTTCAGCTATATAGCTGTTTATCCAAACCCTAATGTAATTCTTATCAACCTAGAGTTATGTGCTTCTGAAGGTCTAATGTAAATTGTATTTAATTTTGTGACTCTCCTCAGCTTAATATCATTATTCAGTGTGATTTCCTGACCTAGGCTGGTGCTGGATAGTCAAATGTCCTTGCTGTTCTGTCCAAACAGAACACAGAACAGCAAAAAGAAAGTACAGTTGCAGACACATTGAAGGAAATGTTAAAAGTGGGATATGATAACAAGTCACTGATTTTTTTCACTTTTTGCATACTATCAAAGAATAAAAAATATTTTTAATATTTTTAATTTTCGGCTAAATAATTCTTCCTAAATTCAATAGCTGAATAACTCTTCTGGGAGGGTGTGTATGAGAAAAATAAAACCCCTTCCTTTCTGCTGCCATAGAAACCAACCTTAACAAGAATGTTATAAGTAAAAAGAGCCCCCTTTGGCTTCATATTTGTGTTGAATATGCATTGCTTTTTAAATAGAAAAAAAGACATTTTCTCAAGCAGATACTCTGTTGATCCCCCTTAGATTTATTTGCAGAAACAAGCTTAAGAAGTCATTTTTGTCTTAGACCCTAAAGAGTCTGCAGAGGCAGCCTGAGCACCCCTACAGATTTTTACTGTACAGTCAGAAAGCTCCCACTGCATCTCAGCACAGGGCACAGCAGAGTACATCTCTCCCCTTGCTGTGTCTTCATCCTTCATCTACCTGTCATGGACAGTGGGTTCTGATCATTTTAAGTATGTTTTGTAATAAATCAAACGTTTTCTTAGAGTGGGACAGCTGACACAGCCACTTTCCTGTAGCTCAGTCCTGATATAAAAAGGAGTGACTCAGGCTTTCCATAGAAAGGAGCTAGTTGGTGCTTTGATTGATGAGTGTCCATCTGACAGCAGTTATTTGCATTGTAAAGGAGTAAGTTTCAATGAAGTGCCACAAGTTAAAATCCCCACAATGAAGGCACTGAAATGACAAATTAAATGCTCCATCTATTGGCATGGAAATTTTGGCACATATCAATTGCTTCTTGTAATATATAAAAAAAGGATTAACTAGTACATTTTTCAAAAATCATGTAAAAATTGCAAAAATTTTCAGTTCATTTTAATGCTGAATCTACTTTTTAAAATCCCTCACTCTTTTTTTAATGTCTGAAATTACCTTTTTATCTCGGTGTGATTCTGTTCTATCTCTATATTTCTAGAGGCAACTTCAAAATATCCTAGGTTTTTAGAAGCAAAACTCTGCAAACTAATGCAGCTATGAACTGAATTAGCAGCTGGTAGTATCTTTCCACACATTGTGTATGTTGTCTGTATATCTGCTTTTGGTGCACTGCAAAATTGCACATTAAAGATAAAAACTCCAGTGCTCTGTTTGTGCTTGACACTGGGGAGATGAGACTGGGCTGGACTGGGGACACGACTGTGGGAAATGAAGGTCCATCTGTTCTGCTCAGTGCAGCTGTACTTTTCCAGCCATTTATTTAGTTTCTACTTTTTATTCCATAGAGAATATATATAATGCCAGAGGTGAAAAAGGCTTTATGCCACTCACTCCTGCTGCTTCAGGAGGGACACCTGTCTGATTGCTGCAACTCTCCAGAATAAGCTGAAATGCTTATTTTAACATCTAAGAGGGAATCCAAGAGACAAGGCTGGGTATGGCCCATTCTGGAGGGCTGTGGGGACATTCATATATACATTTTTTTTTGTGGGCCACATATGATCCAGATGCACCGTTGTAATGAGGAGACCTGGCAAAAAGCACACTTAGGAAGGATCCTACACTGTTACTTGTCTGCTGTCAATCATACAGCACTTCCACAAGGATAAACAAGTAGGTGAAAGCAGCCAAATCACAGCCTAGTTAGTTCTACATGCTTTTTGCATATATAATGGAAGGCAGTCAGCCTCCCACAGGCTAGGTAATGACACTGGCTGATTGTCAGTAGGTATAAAATACTGTGTCTGTTGCAAGAAATGTATAAATATATCCTGCAGTCACAGCAGGATGAAACTAGCAACGTTCTGTTTGGAAATCTGCTGCTCATTTGATGGTCAGCCGTCAAGGCTTTGTGAAGGATGTGCTGAAGCTGGTTGCTCATGCTGCAAAAGAAAGTATTTCATGATAGTCTTGTCTTTTTTGGCATTGCTGGTTTCATTCCAGATGAAGCAGCATTTCTTCCCTGACTGGCCTTTGTGTTCTCACTTTCAAATACATACTTCTTCCTTACAATGCACTGTAGATCAAAAAGTATCTATGTAATGATTGTCTTTTCCCTCTCAACAAGGCTGCACTCAGAGAGTAATACTCACTGGCTAGCATGACAAGAGACACCTCAGAAGGATTTTTCACTGTTAGCACAGTGTCTGTGAGGTTTGCTCAGCCAATACCACAAAGAAAAACACTTCTTTCCTTGTCTCTCTTTAGCATCCATTTAGACCCATTTGCTAAGTCACAGCTGTGCAAATACACTGACAACCAGGGTGTTACACTTCCTGCGACCTCCACAGCCTCCCCCTTGATGAGGGTGTGGTGCAAGAAAGAGCAAGCCAGTGTAAGCTTTAGATCTCTCTGCCTTTCCACACTGTTCTTTCACAGAAAGGCGTGGTTCAGTTCAAAGAAGAATTAAATGCACTCTCTGGGACTTTTCCAGGTGCTAATGGCTGGGGTGTGATATAGGATGTGGATGCCAGGATTGGTGTTCCTCAGGGAGAGGCTAAGTCAGGGATGACACAAAGGCAGAATGTGGGGAAGATAAAGAGGTGTTATATCCATTTTATCTCTTTGGTAAATGCTTGTGTGATCCATGGGTTGGGAGTCTTTCAGGGCTCAGTGATACCTTCTTCATTCAGAAGTAGCTTTAGGCAAACACAGGCAGACCCCCATGGCATGGGGCTGTGGGATTAGTAGCTGTGGCTAACAGAATGGCTAACAAATGACTTTGGGAATGTAAGCTTGGGACAGGTAAAAATTAAAGATATGTTATTTAAATTTATTCCCATTTAAAAACTATGCTTGTCGTTCTACTTTTATTTGGAGCAATGAAGTTCATTAAGACAGTTGCTTAGGGTGCAAAATCAAGTATTTTGAAGCTGAAAATTGCCAGATTTATGGTTGTCCAAGCAACATTAACTGTATGTCCACTGTCTTCAATTATAACATCCCATTTTATTAATCTACAGTACCTGCATTATTCAGTGCTCAAAAAGGGAATCAGGGCAACTGAACTGGCCTTGACTAATTGCCATGTGCCCGACTTTGTTCCTAATATTTCCCATTTCACTTGTTTTTTATTCAATTTATCAGCCACTTATTGTTAGTCTGGTGACACTAGACTGCCCTTCTACCTGAAGACTTCAGGGCCTTTGTAAATTATACATTACCTTTGCAAGCCTTCTGCAAATTAAATTCTTCATTTTATAAAGGCAGTTAGATACAAAAAAATGAAATCATATACTTGGACCCACAGGCACCTAGACTCAACCTAGAAATATAACCTAGATTTGTGGGCTCTTGACATTCCATTTTAATAACAAATCTCTTGTCTATGTCTAGTTATTGACTTTCAATACAAATGGGAATCAGAAATCTATGGTCCCTTCTAATAGATCTACAATAAATTCCTGACATTATATTTTATAAAATTTCAGGTAGGGTGTTTGAAACAGATAGAAGTAATCAATGAGAACCAGCTGTAGATGTATCTGTAAATTGCTAAGTGACAAAATGTGAAATCTCTTGATTGAAATATATCCAGCTCTTGAAATATATGCAGCAATATTAGTGAGAGAGGAGGCTTACGTGGAAATGATTTTTCTTTGCACAGAAACACCTTGCAAAACTACAAGTTGGAACTTTATCTAAACCCATATCTTCATCACAGTTCCATCTCTCTGCTTTCTTCTGCAGTGAATGCACTTCCCATAAATCCTTAAGAAGTAATTGTACTGCTAATTGCACCTACCAAATTTTGTGTGAGTCTGTGGAGTCACAACTAGGATTGTGACTGCATTCTACCCCAGCAGGCAGCACAGCTGGTTAGGGTGGGACTGGGAAGGCTCCCAGAAGAGCAGAAGGAAATAGGTTGACAGTTCTATATGGGATGTTCATGGCAACAATCCAGGTGCTGTGCTAAGCAAGGTGGACTTTTGCTTGAAAAGGTTAGCGTTTTATTTAAGGCATAAACTACCAAATTTTGGGCCCAGTTGAAAAAGCTATAAGGGTGAAAATAAATACATGTAATCCTTAGAAAATACATAATACAAATATATATGAAAAATCTGATAGCACCAGAAAACAAGGTCTGGCTCTGGCGTGCTTAAGATCTTGGATTATGTTCTTCACTAAAGAAAAGCTGGTGTTGTCTGAGGAGCAGAGAGAGAAGAGAACAATAGTATAAGTCGTTCTGGCTGTAATGGAGGCTTGTTTACAGAGTGAAGGATATGTTTACATGCCTATGTGGAATAAGGCTGCCAAAATTCCTGCCAAAGCATAATCACCAAAAATAATCATGCTGTGTCTTTGGTATTTTCTAAGTCAATTTCTTTACTTAGCACGAAGTCTGCAAGGGGATATCCATTAACATGAAAACCTCCTTTGTAATTTAAGAAATAATATTTGTCCTAAGCTGTTTTTCCTTTTATCTCCTCTCCCTCCCTGTTCCTGTCTCGTCCCTGCTGCAGAATGCTGTAGTTCTACTGAACTCATCAGAATGCTGATGAGACCACACCAAGCCCTAGCCCAGCCACTCACTATTGACCAGATAAGTTGGCACCATATCAGCATTTAATATGTCTGACAGGGAGGAGATCAATGGAGAAGGCTAGTCATGATATTGAATTTTCTACAGAAAATGGGACTTCGTTTCATTTTAGTTTGTTTTTTAATATATTTATTCAAGTCCTACCTGATTATATTCCCTCCTCACCATGGCAAAATCTTCCTGTGTTCAATCATCTCAATCTGTTTTCTGAAGATGCACATGCAGAGAGAAGCCAAGACCTTCTTTCATCATGCAGTGAGAGAGATTTATTGTTCATATTTCCTACTATTTCTGTCCACCTGTGTGCTTTAGTTGAAATGCTTCTTGATCCAAAAAAGTTTATAGATGAGACTAACAGATTCAGAAAGGAAACCAAGGCAGAGAAATACCAGAATGGAGGGTGGCATTTTGTAATTCAATATTTGTGCTATTTGAGACAAGTATGCACTATGTTTAGGTAATATCAATCAGTACAGAATTGTTGTTGAGATCACACTAAAGCTAAGAGGAAAAACAGAGAGGCAATGGTTGCTGTTAAGCAGCAACTGAGTACCAGTGTTTGCCTGTGGGTGAAGCAGCTCTTCAATGAAAAATATGGATGTATTAGAGGGAAAAAACGGTAATCCTTGGCTCTGAGAAACAAGTCCCAGAACTTAGGAGCTGTAAGTGTAATCAATAACATGTAAGTGCTGGTATCTTTGAATTATGGAAGCTTTAAAATATATAAAATATGAGTTGCAGTTTCTTTGTGCATTACCAAGGAGGCTGAACTCTTTCATAGACACATTACTTTGGAAAGAGCAATGGCATCCATTTTTTCAGGTACTTCTGTCTAATAACAGTCCCTAGACAGTAGGAGCAGTCACACTAATGCATTGCAATATGGAGTATACTTCAAAATAATTTCACTGACTGCAGCTGTCAAACACAGCATCAAATGTGTCCTGCTAGTGGCATACACACATTTCTTAAATTAAATAATAGACATCTCACAATTTTGTTGAACTACCTCACTGAAAGATATGTAGGCAATTAACCAAAATGGTAAATTCCATAATCCCTGAATGGTTGGTGGTGGAAGGTAACTCAGGAAATAATCCAATCCAGCTGCCTTTCTGAAAGCACGGGCAGCTAAAGCAGATTGCTCATGATCCTATCCAGTCAGGTTTGGAATAGCTTCAAGGATGGACACTTTACAGCCTCTCTGGGAAACCTGTTCCAGAGTATGAGAACTGTCTGAGTGAAAAAGCTTTCTCTTATTTATACATATATTTGTGTTTCAGTTTGTGTCCATTGCCTTTTGTCTGATCACTGGGCGCTTCTGAGAAGAATCTGAGTCCACTTTTTTTACTCTCCTATCAGGAATTATTATGCATTGCCAAGACCACCCTGAGCATTCCTTTCTCCAGCCTGAACAGCCTCAACTCTTTCAGCTTCTAAAAGCTTGTATCTAAAAGCCCATAGTAGACTTTGTGATGATTTGCTGGATCACCATATCACAGATTCAAAGCATCACATGTGTCTGGAGAATCCAGAGCTGGACACAGGACAACAGATGTGTCTCGTTGGGGCTGAGTAGAAGGGAACTATCACTATAAGTCACAAGTATGCTCTGCCCAAAATATGAAGTATTGCGATCCAGCCTGTCAAGAGAACCCAAAATGTAATCCCCTGGTCTGGAAGGGCAAGAGTGTGGCTTGTATCATTCCATGCTTTTCCTTACTGGTAACTCTGGTGCATGTTCCTCTGCAGCTGTAAGCATCACAGAGCTTGGTAGCACATTTCATTATCAGAAATGTAGTTTTAGAATGAAATCCAAATAATTTATTTCAGAGAGTTCACATTAGAGCAGATCTCTGTGTGCTGCCTAATGGTGGTGTGCGGCACTGGTCTGAGGCAGTTGAATTATGCTGAATCAATTCTTATCAGAATGAGATGAGAGTATCTACTCTATTCCTAAGTTTTATGATAATTTGTGTAGAGTTCCTACAAATTAGAGAACAAGCAGATAGTTGCTTAAGCAACCTGAATTTCTACCTGAGAGGCAAGCACTATAAACCAGATCATCTATGTTTGTATTTTCCCATTTCCCTGGGTTTTCCTGGGTTTTCCCTTTTCAAGGAAAGCTTAAATAGTGTGCATGACACTGTGGTGCAAAATGCTTCAGTTACTGCTGAATCAAAGCTACATTTAGCTCTGGCTGAAGCTTATGAAAAACTGTTTACCTTGATCTTTCTGCACTACTCACTCGCTGTGGCTGTGGCTGTTTTGCTTCCTGACAGATTTCTCACTAGTCATGTAAGAAATCTCTGGCAAATAATTTGCAGGGCTTTCCTTCTAGATCAGCAATTTACAAACACTCTTTCAAAAGCCAATTAAAATGTTCCATTTTCTCGTTGGCATGAGGCTAGTAAATGGAAGAATTTCAAGGCTTAATATGTTTCTCTCTCAGAAGCACTGCAGTTTGCACAGCTGTGAGCAGAGGCGCTTTATCAGAGATTAGTTTGTTCAGATTTCCTCCTGAAAATTGTTAACAAGGATTCGATTACTGTTGTGGGGAAGGAAGCTAGAAAATAAAGGCAATTGCTGGCTATTTGCTGAAGAAATAACTTAAAGTAATAGCGTCGGTTAAAGGCAGTTGGTGCTGCTTTGGAAGTTCCTATTTGCTTAATTGCAATCTTTTCTGATGTAGCATCAGGTAAAAATAGAATTCCAATATGATCTGCACTTCAAGTTGTTTATGTCTTGTACAAGGTCTTATCTGTACTGTGTATAGGGGAGATCCAAAATGGGAGAGGGGTGTCTGTGCCTCTCTTCTGGCAGACAAATATTGCTCTGCTGGCAGTTCAGCACCTTGGAGGAAAAATGCTCCCTCCCTCCTCCCTCTCTCCTCCCTGTCCCACAGTAGCTGTGGGACACATTTCACTCGCAGCCACCCTGTGTCACTGGCAGCTTCTACAGCTGAACTGCACATGTTTTCATCCACTCACAGCTTTGCTGTCAGAGCCATGGCTTCATCCAGCAGTATTTATTGCACTGTGCAGCTAATTCAGTTGGCTCACTCTGCCTTTCAGCACACTAACTGTGCTTTTGCTGAAGAAAAGTTTTCATTGAATAGAAAAAAAGAAGTCACTTCTTGTTTTTGTCTGTCCCTCACTGCAATGTATGGGACTGCCTCCTTACCCCAGCTCTACACCCAGATATCAATGATTTTCATATGGCCTTCCTCAGTTTTGATACATTTCACCTCCGGTTGATTGTGTTCAGCTTTCCACAGGTATCCGCTGGATTGTTTTCTCCATCAGAGGAATTGTCAAGCTCATCACTTCTTGCTTCTCTGTCTGAACTTTATAATTAGTTCTGCCCTAAGGGCTTGTGAGCCTGAGGAGCTCTGCATTGACCAAAGTGGGTTTGCTCGATAGGCTAAGTGCAAATTTTCTGAGTCTTTCCTGGTACCTACCCAGCCTAGTTTATCTTTGCATTGAGCTCACTCATCTATAATTAATGCATGTCAGGAATAAATCTCTGCTATGAAATTTTCTTATGAGGATAAGTTCTTCCATGAAAATATTTGTCAAGTTCTGCTCACCTTGACCATAGCAGTGAATTCCTTTGTTCAATTATTCACAGTCCTGTGTAGGACTCAAAGGTTCAAAAGCATTTTAATCAAGATTGGGTGGGATATGCCATAGGCTTTGTACTTTGAGTCTGTCTTCAGAAGAATTAAAGAATTTTTTTCATGGATGTATTTTGAAGGCCTTATTTTAATTGCTTGAAGAAGGTAAGTCAGTGCTGTCTCAGAATTACTTCTAAATATGTGAAATTTTGGTGCAGGGATATTAATAGCCTAACTTTTCCCACTGTGCTTAGTCTCTGCAACTTTCATTAACTTCAGAGAGACTTGCAGTCACCTGTACTTCCAACCATAATTTTTCAAGCTTTCTTGACTCATCAGTGACAGAGATGGGAGAATGAGTCATATTTTTTCATTAATGGCTGGTGATTTTGAATATATCAAGGCTTTAATTTTCAGAAATCTCACAAGAACCCTTTGCTTTTGCCTGTCTTCCTCCCAGCCTCCCACCTAAACAACATGGTCAAAGATCTTGTTTTGAAAAGTCAGGCTTCTTTTTCAGGTTTCAGATTAAAACTGAAAATGCAAAGTTCTGAAAAGCACCTGTCACTCACAAAGGTCCGGGAAATGACCCTTTTCATTTAATTTCATCTCCAGAATTCCTCACAATTCACTCTGCCAGTTCTGCAAAGCTGCTTCTAGTGTTTTCATCCCATCCCACTAAATTGAGAAGAATATTTCTATTGATTCTGAAAGCAGGAGGATTAAGCTCTAGTGCATGCTTTGCTCCATTGTGCCAGGGAGTGCCTTATAACTAATTTATAGCATATGCAGCTGTGGTTTTCTGAGTGCAGTTCCAATATCTAACTGTTTACATCAAGGCTGACTTTCTGACAGAGAATTATTTTATTTTGTTATAAGTGATACAATCTTCATGGAAATTAAAATTAATATTTTTTTATATCTAATGCAGCTGATTTAGTAAAAACCAGTCCGTTTAAGGGTTTCTCTCTGACTCATCTGAGCTGGGTACCGCTGACGGGCACCTGTTTTTGGCACAGAGATAGAGTCATAAGGTCATCTGGGTGATCCTCTTCTTCAGTAGCCTGTGCTTGGAGAGCTTGTGCTTACACTTTTCAATATTCTGCCCATTAAAATCGTGTGATATTTGAAGACCTACTCTCAAACCAATAGGATTAGGAGCAGTGCTTGCTGTTGTGTATTTTCTATTAGACTGAGACTGCTCACTGTGCTGTTTCTCAATTCTGAGTTTCTCCAGGCCCAACAACTGAAGAGGCAAGAAATAGGTCACTCAGTCTAATGGTTATTTTCTGAGGGCTGTGGTAAAGGACCTTTTCTCAGTTTGATTATACTTAGCAGTATATATTTAATCCAAGGAAAAGTTCAACTACAATAATTCCTTGAGGTGAAGGTGAAATCAGGCTAAATCCGCTTAGACACAAAAATATGTTATTCTGTTTGCAAATATTTGGAAAAAAGAGATCTACAAGTGTGAGTCAGCAGCTGTTATTCTCTCTCTTGTGCATCATTGGTAGGGAGGATTGGAAGGTGCTGTTTCATCCTTGTTCCTTATATTGTCTGCTCTCCCTAGTGCCATAGGTGTAAAATCCTGGGGAGCTGATAGTCCAGGCCATGGCAATGAGCTTTGGAGGCCTGGGCCTGCCAGGAAGCACTGGATACCATTTCCTTGTAGCCAACAGGAATATTCCTCTGCTTCTTGGGAAAATGAGGCTATGTAAGGCATGAAGCCTTAAAAATGTAAATGTACAAGTCCCTCAGAGTACCTCAGCTCAGCACTTGTTGGAATATTTTATGTCCAAGCAAGAGCTGCCAATTTTCTCTGGCTTGGCATGGGGCTGATGCATCACTGTTTTCCTCAAACATGTGCTTTGGAGGCTCCCTCCTCCCAGGCACATTCCTGTGCACATAATCCATGGAAACACAGAGATCACAGGGCTCCTCCTGGGTGTGACTTAGGCTGCCAGCCTGGCAGTCAAACTGGTAAATATCAGTGGAAGTGAGAGAGCTGTGAGCTCTGCTGCTGCTGGCGTGGGCTTTACTCAGCATCCCAGGTGCCAGGGTGTGCTGGTGCTGATGATGCAAAGACCTGGTGTGGGCTACACCTGCAGACTCATTGCATCTGCATCATGAGGAGATGTTATCCTTTATTGAAAGCTGTGCTTGAGAAACAACTAATTAACCCGTAAAGCACATGGCATGAAATGGCAGAGATTGGCACTTTGCTGCACTGTACACTCTCTTTGGAAAAGAGATTTATCTTGGTTTTGAAATGTTTAGTTCTTCGTTTCTCTTTCTTACATTACAAGAGGAGGAGAAAATAGGAAAATGATCAGAAAAGTTGCCTGAATACATTTTAATAAAAATTTTAGCATAAAAAGGGAAAAGTCATAATTTTGTTCAAGTAGTTCATCTCCATTCAGACAATACAGAGGTTATTGCAGAGCTCATGCCTTTGATTTCTTGCTTTACTTTGGCTTGTGTACCAACCAATTCTTGTTAAATATTTATGGACAAGATTAAAGACTTTATAAAACTTAGCAGCTGGCAGCTGTCCTCGCCTAAAGGATAATGCAGAGTTTTCATTTTAATTGGATAAATGTGTGACTGAAATATGCAAACCCCAAGGGGAGCACAAGAATTGAAATATGTAAAATATTTTTTTAAAGAAAATACTCTTTTACATTCTGTACTTTCTTTTTCTCTTAGTACCTTTTATCAGAAGGTGAAATTGCCATTTCTTTCCTGCTTCTTCCTTTTTAAACTTTTATTTAAAATTGGTTGATTTTGGGTTGTTTTCACCACTGAAGTTAAACTTTTTTGATGGGGTTCCTTCCGTTTGTTACAGGTTGGGCATGGATTAATATGCCTGTATGCTTTCTTCTGAATATTTCCTTTCTCCCTACACTATTTCCATTTTTTGTCCTCTTCATTAATGGCTCCTATTATGTTAGTGGCAATTTTTGCATTCCACCCCTTGAAGATTATCTATCAACACAATCTTACAGGCCAAGGTTTTCCACATTAGCTGTCTGTGCACACACACTCTACTTCTGTCTGTCAATATTTCACATACACCCTGCGGCCCAGCTGAAAGAAAGGGCAGCTGTAGCTGAGCAAAACCTGAGGATTGTATTTGAACCCCTTTTCCTTCTGGACCCATTGCTTCTGCCTCTCTAAAACTCTTTTCTTCAGTGTCTTAAGCTGTCCTGTGGCTACCGAGGTCAATAAGGCAGCGTTTGTCTCTGCATGAATGTCTGCATGGAGTGTGGCAATAAAACAAAAACAGTTTCTTTCTTTACATATTCATTACTTCTCAAAGACTGGAGAAATAAGAGAATGGAGAATGTCCATTGGAGAATGGAGAATGGCATCACAACGACAGCAATCCCTCTCTTAACACCCTCAGTGGATGTTGTCAGGGTCCATCAATTTCTAGAGGTCACATTCCTGTAGCGGTTCAGTTTCCAGCTCTTCCTTCTCTAATGTTGGGTCTATGTTTGCATCAGCCTGGAGTTTTGTTCCTTAGACCTGGGTCCCAACAGTTTAGCTTAACTTTACCACTGAGTTGTACTGGCTTTAAAATTACTGCTCATCACTTCATCCAGGACATTGTGACCTCATCTAAACCAGAATCTATTGTCCCCATCAATCCTGTGGGGGAAGCCAGACACTTCCTTGCAGAGCTCAGCAAGTGGAGAAGACAGCACACAGGACAGGGAAAGAAAGGTGAAGAATCTGTGGAGTGTCACCTGCATGGTGATTCTGAGGACTGTAACTTGAATTTGCATTGCTCAGATGGAAATTAGGCAGGACTGTGGAACCGAAGTCTTTCTTCAGATGTGTCTTCAAATGACTCACCAAAGTTCATAGCTGAAGTCCTTATCAGTCCTTATCAAATTTGCTTAATAAATTATAAATTGACATGTCCCTATGAGCCCTGATTTTTTACTTCCAGTATTACTTCTCTTTTACCTCTTGGCACTTCAAAGCATTGACATTTTAGATTTGACACATAAATATGTCATTAAAATGACCTGCTCAAAGCCGGAGTCTTTGGGGCTGCACTGAAGCAGCTGTACCTTTGTGCATTTTTATGTTTTTTCTCATCTTCCAGCAACAAGAAAAGGATAAGGAGTTTCTGAATTTTATTTAGGATGTAATTATTTCCCAGGCTTGTTTCCTAAAATGACATGGTTGCCTTGCATTTGTTAAGAAATGAGTACTGATAAGAGTATTATCATGAAGAAACATCTAATTAAAATGCCTTTTTTATTTGTTCTTTCATCTCATTTTAACAGATAACAAGAATCAACAGATGATATTATACTAATTATGATTTATTTAATAAATTACATAAAAATTGTATAATATCTCCCCTAGTTCAATTTGTATTCTTTGAATGCATAGGGGACTCTTATTAGAAGGCATGAACAACTTTAGATGATCTTTTTGAAACAAACAAAAAAAACACCTTTAAAATACTCTTATCCAATGTTGTATTATTAGTGTATCTTTTTCCTCTTCTTAAACGTTGGGCTGGCATCTGTAATGCCAAAATTCCTAGTTGGATATGAGGATTTTCAATAGCTGTAAAAACAGCTCAGCCAGGGCTTACATATAACAGATCACAGTGGTCGGAGTGCACCAGGGAGCATTTATCTGCCTTTTGTGCTTCTGGGAGGAATACTGACCTCAGGGTTTAGAGGCACACTGGGGTTATGGCTTTCTCTTCTACAGCAGAACTTTTAGACTTTTAAGAGTGGTACTTAAGTCCCCTTTCAGTCATCCTGTCTGGTGTGTGGGCCAGTAGTTTCCACTTTCACCCATCTTTGTTTTAACTGTGATTAACTTCCACTCCGCATGGAGATTCAGGCACAGAAACTTCTGGATTTACTCTTGTAAGGATTTTATGTCAGCTATTTCAAATAGGGACTCTAAGCACATACATTAAATTGACATTATCCATGAAGATTAGATGCTTTAATTGGCCGCACTATGTCTTATATAAACTCTGTGATGGTATCTCTAATATCTTTTTTTTCAAAAAAATCCTGTCATGTTATCATAATTTTCCTATTTTGTGACCCAAGCACTGCTGAGAAGCATCCTCACACTGGTTTTCTTGTTTTCTAATGGAATTTCTGTGATTGAACAAATATATATCTAAAAATAGTAATAATAATAATAATAATAAAGAAAGTAGGTTTTACCCCCAATTTCTTAATCTCATAATCACATTAGTGCTACAAGTAATGTCATTCAGCAAGAGTCACAGTTTACTCTGCTAATATACTTTCTGTGACAGGTCTGTGAAGAAGATAAGGGAGTTATGTCTGCTGAAGTGAGTTTTCTATTAACTCTTCTGGTTGCTGTTTTGGATATATGATATTTGGCAGTTTTACTGCTATCTCTCATCATATGATAAAAAATATTTTTTGTATGTAGCTTCTGCAATCTCTAAAATGCTGGACATCTAATCTAGATGTGACTGTGATGAGAAAAGGGTATCAGAAGTACTATCTTGAAGCCCTTATGATGTTCCATTCTGGTTTTGTTCTGTTTGTCAGAGTTCTTGGGTTGTCCCTCTGTGTGAGAATGCAGGAATGGAAGGTAGAAATCCTTTCTATTGGATTTTGGGAGACTTCACTGGGGTGCATGGACTAGAGAAGTGTGCATCTCAAGAATATCTAAGCCATTAAATTTTGGATCATGCTTGTGACATCACCACCCTCCCCTCCCCCCCCCCCCCCCCCCCCCCTCCCGCTTCCGGTGCTCTGCTCCT